>QGMK01000314.1:0-29147 GCA_007825345.1 Lachnellula suecica
CGCCCCACCCCCACTCCCACCATCCGCCTGTTCCCTGGCATAAGCCCCCGCAAAATCCAGCTGTCCCAACATCCCATTCACAGCATCAATCTCCGTTCCCAGATCCTGCAGATTCCCCTGCAAGCTAGCCGCCTCATCGAACTTCCGCCTCTTATTCGCATCCGCCACCATGCCCGCCACGAAGAACTTCTGCTCTTCCAGCACGATCAGGCGCTCTTTCAGTTCTTTTTCTTCGGCTTCCATCGCGGACACGGCGCTGCTGCTGCTGATTTGCGACGCGCTGTCGATGTCGTTGTATTTTATGGCGGCGAGGGCGCCGCCGCGCCCGTTGGGCGGGAGGCTGTTGCCGTTGGAGCCGTGCGGGGAGGCGTGCTTCAGGATTTTGGGGAGGGAGCGCAGGGGGAGCATGTGCAGGTTTAGGAAGTTGGCGCTTTGTTGGTAGATTGAATTTTGAAGCTTCAGCTGGGTGCCGCTTTTACTTGGTAAGTCCCGAATTCTTTTGGCAGCCATGTCGTATTTCCCGAAACTGTCGATGAGTCGTTTCCGGACTTTTGACGCTTCGGCTAGTTGGATATGTGATGGGGGTTTGTCGGGATCTTGGAGTGCCATGAGGAGACGCTGGAAGTTGGGGAGGAGTAATCGGATGCCTTTTTCGAACTGTACCAAGTTCTCGTAGGCTCGTTGGTCTGGTGGCTTATGAGAAACTTCGGCCTCGAAGTCTTTCTTGCTAAACACTGTTGCTTTGCAGTCTTTGCACATCCGTATGTCGAGACTTAAATCGCCAGCTTTCTCTGACAGAACGTCAGTCACTGTCTTCAGTCAATGGATGACAGGTAAAGATTATTAAAAGGAAACTCACTGGCTGTGACATTCAGGCCTATCTCAGACGAGCAGCCTGTGCGTGGATCGGAACAGACAACCCGTCCACATAAACGGCAATGATGCCGCCGAAATGACCACGATCCAAACTCTTGCTGGCAGAAGGGGCACTTCAACACTTTCGAATCTTCCTCCCAAGTAACCACTGATTGTTCCAGTACTTTTCGCTGATTCTTCTGCCCAGCGAGGGAAAGTATTCCCCCACTATTTCCTGACAAGTCTTCTGGTGGATTTGCCAGTAATTGTGTAAGTTTGGTAAGGCGTTTTTCCAGCCGTGACACTTCCAAATACGCCTTGTCCACCGTCTTCCTCCGCATAGCCAGAAAATCGTTCGAGTGATCCCGTACTAGACCATTATGATCGTTGTAGCCTTCCCTGGACTTGAAGCACGTCTCACAAACTCTGCACCAGAACCCTCTCACTGGCTCGTGTTGGGCGGACCTTGAAAGCTTCATCTGGTACATTGTGTGGTCCTCACAGAATAACCGCCCGCACTTCCTGCAGTTCACATTTCCATTTACTGCTCCCAGTCGCTTGCCACATGCAGGCTCGGTGCATAAATCGGCGTATCCAGGCCTCTGCCAATGTGTTCTTGTAACGACTTCATCGGGATCGGGTCTATGAGGTTCTGGGGTCGATATTCGATTCCCAGGGAGGGCACTGGGGGCTGGGAATGGAGTAATAGGTTCGTTCGACTCGAATACATCCAATCCCTTGAGTTTTTGGTTTATCACTGCTAGCGGCTGGAACTTCTTTGCCTTTACCACCTGCTTATTGAACCAATTCTTGACTTCGTCTTGCTCGACCTCTGGTAATTCCTGATGGTTATCGTCCAAATGTCTGCGACCGTTAGTATTTATACTTTAAGGTTCGATGATAGAATATACCTATTTAATTGTAGTAAAGTCATCTAAAAAGTGTCAGTATAATTCTCGAGTTTCAAACAGTTGCCAGGAAAGACCAACCATCTCCTCATTGCATATTGGGCATACAAGCTTCGAGCTCGCAGCCGCAACCACAGACGGCCCTCCATTCTCCAACGAAGCTCTCGATATGAGATCCTGCCCAATATCCGGCAGCGGCGACGTAGCCAGCGGCGAAACAGTCGATTCCCTCGAGCTGTACGAAACGGTGCTCCCCGCGGGCGAGATCACATCTGAACCAAGAGCTCGTCGTTGTTGCGCCGGAGGGGCGGGAGGTGCCAGCGACTTCCCACTTCCAAGAATCCTCCCGCCTCCCAGCTTGCGACCAGACATAGCGGGAGTATAGAGTGTTGCGTCCTCAGAGCCTTGCCAGCCAGCTCGAGACGTTTGAGGGCCCTGATCCAACTGGAGGTCCGTGGGCGAGTCGTAGCTTCGACGCGGACGCCTCTTTTAGCGAGGGTTCTTATCGCCTTATCGTGATCCTTATCCTTACTAAAATGTACAAGGTTTCTCCGGAGAATAATATACAACTCACCAAAAAAATGGATGAAGAGCAGTTTCCAGAGGTCCAAGGAGGGGGTTCTCTCATTCTGGCATGGCAGATTCGGAATAAGAGAGTGTTAGTTGTGGGAGGCGGCGAGGCAAGCAATTAATCATGACTCAATTGCAATTGCCACTGACAATAAATAGGTTGCTGCCGGACGAATACTGAACGTATTGAATGCAGATGCCAAAGTCACAGTGGTTTCCCCTCGTGATGGCCTAAATAAGGAAGTCGCATATCGGATAGAAAAGGGACAGGTCGACTATGTTGATCGCAAATTCGAACCATCAGATTTGGACGATGTGGATATGGTCTTGACGGCAGTTGATGACCCAGAAGCCTCCACGCAGATATGGAAGCTATGCAAAGAGAGGAAGATAGCGGCGAATATTGCGGACGTGCCTCCGGAGTGCGATTTCTACTTTGGAAGCGTACATCGAGACGGGCCTTTGCAGATCATGGTCAGCACGAACGGCAAGGGTCCTCGATTGGCAAATATTGTTAGGAGGTCGATTGCTGAAAAGCTTCCTGAAAATATTGGAGAAGCAATAACCAAAGTTGGGAAGTTGAGACAGATGTTGAGGAAGGTTGCGCCAAAACCTGAAGAGGGACCGAAGAGGATGTCTTGGTGAGTTCGGGAAGTAGCCTGCTATATTGAAATGCTGACCAAAATTAGGATGATCAAGGTCAGCGATGCTTATAGTTTAGAGGATCTATGTGAAATGAGCGAGGAGGATATGGAAACGCTTCTGCGGTTTTACGCTCCGGACAAGGTTCCTAGATTGGGATGTCTGAAAGCTATGGAAGGAGAACTGGATGCGTTCGATGGTTCCTTTGGCTTTTGTGTTGGTTGGGGCTGAGGATGTATTACTTGCATAAGAGAAAATGGCTGGCGTTCAGAGGTGTGCCATTGAATACATGATACCTACGGAAGGATGGGGGAAGCTGTACGAATTGAAAATGTAGGAAATTCCATCTCGAATTCACGAATGAATCGAGTAAACATGTTTCATATGCACTTCAATCGGACATAAATCTCACTTATAGGCTAAGTTCAGAATGCCGGGCTTTAGAAAGATTTCATATTTTGCTGATCTGATAAAGCTCATCTCTTCAACTCAGTCTGCTCTGGTTATTCTATCTAGATGTTCCAATCAAGTCAATATGCGCGTTGTAGGAGGGGTCTCTGTACTCAAATGTATCCCTTGACTTGGCTTGGGGCGTGTCGTGACTTCGCCATAGATGCAGTCCACCACATTTAGTTGGGTATATTTGGCGTAGCTCTGCTCGAAATCATGGTCCCTCAATCCTCTGGCAAAACACTCTCTGCCTTAAGTCCCATTTCCTCACCCACCCTCCTGACAACATTTTTCAATGCGGTACACGCCGGGCTATCTGGCCATGAATCAAAGAAGCTCTCGCCATAATCTGAAGCCATACCGATCCGTGGGTCCAACGGAACAGCCCCTAGGAATGGTATATTCATCTCCTTAGCCAGAGCTCTTCCACCACCAGTCGTTGCTTGAAAAATCTGGCTTTCGTGTTTGCAATTTGGGCATACGAATCCTGACATGTTCTCCACGATGCCTAGCACCTTGATGCCAGCTTTCCGACAGAAATCGATTTCTTTTCGGACGTCGAGAAGGGCCACTTCTTGTGGAGTTGTGACCACAACTGCCCCATCCACTCCACTTTCTTTCAAGAAAGAATTGACACTCAGATGTTCGTCACTTGTTCCGGGAGGGGTGTCCACCAGCAGGAAGTCCATATCTCCCCATTCCACATCCTTCAAGAACTGCTTTATTAGGCCGTTCTTCTTTGGTCCTCTCCAGATCACCGCGTCGTCTCTATTCGGCAGCATGAACTGGACGCTCATAACTCCCAAGTTTTCCAGAACCCAGACCGGACTCCACCCCGCTCCGCTAACATGTATCGTCTCTGCTTCTACCCCCATCATCTTCGGTATGCTCGGTCCACAGATATCTGTATCCATAATCCCCACCGTAATATCCTGGTTTGTAGCGAATGCATGTGCTAACAGAGACGTGAATGTGCTCTTCCCGACGCCACCCTTGCCTGATAGAATCAACACCTTATGTTTGATGCCCGAAAGTCGTGCGGTAATGACTGGTATATCTGGATCTGGTCCCTTCGGCGCCGAGGCGCATATTGCTTGATTTGGGCATCCGGCGCATGAGTCTGCCTGTCCTGCCGCCTCGGACTCTGGACCAGGACAATGCTCTGGTTCGGGGGCGACGAGTTTTGGGGCGGCTTTGAGGGGATTCGATAGGACGTCTTGGACATTGTCCGGCATTTCGAGTGAGGGCGCCATTGTAGTATACGTGTGATGGAGAATTGACCTTCTTGAGAACCGCTCCGCGGAAGATGAGGATCAAAAGTAGTCTCGATGTTTACAAAGCAGTTTTTGGCGGGGTACATGTGACTGCTGAATTGGGCCAGCGGTGAAGTGAAGATCTCTCCGGTCACGGTTGCGTCACAAGCTTTACGCCATTTCTTCCCTTTGTCCTTGACCGATATGTCTCGACAAAATTGAAAGCTATATATCTTATGTTACACGGTGTGGCATATGATCAGATCATGGGAATATCTACAATTTTACAATAGCTCTCAAGATAAGACTTCACAAGCTCACTGGGTAGAGGGCCTTAAGTCGAGCCTCAAATCGGCCTCAAAATGATCAGTCAACTATGACGAGCTTTGGCTGAGACTTGCCGAGCTTAAACACGAACCATAAAAACCGTAAACCATGACCTGCAGCATTGGGACCATCATGTCGACGCTTCTATTCGCCAATGTAGGAAGTTGACTTTTCCCCCAAGCGAAATTCATGCTAGTCACCCGTTTGCGAACATCCTGCGTGGACCAAGGCCAACCGCCTCCACGCCAACAACGCTGAACCCGGACTATGGCGCGACTCCACTCCTCAATCCCATAATAACAAGAGAGCTCAACCCCTCTTCTCTCCTTTTTTGCCGGAGAACAACGCTTTACACGGCACCCAAGCTCTCAACAGCTCTGACAGCGGCTTTCAACTCCCGCATATCTGGCCACCATGGCCTCACAAAGCAACATACTTCCAGACATGGACGGCCTTCGAGAACGGAATGTGCAGTCTTTGCGTAACGAAGCCGCCTCTTCTGGCTCTGGCTATAGCAGCGGGCAAGATACCCCTCAAACCGAGAACGATGTAGAAAAAGAGAAGAAGACGTTTGGCAGAACTCCAGATGGGACAAGTAAGTCTACCAGCCAAGCCGAGGGATATCTTGTACGCTATGACTGTCCCTGCTGATGGTTTACAGTATTCACGGTACCCCAAACCCATGATATGGTCTCCCAACTGCTCGATCCTCGACAGCCCAAGAACCTTTCGGATGTCGTAGTACTCGCAGTACTGTGTCTGCTCGTCCTTACTCTTTACTTCCTGCCAAGCGTCCTGAAGAAACCTGTATTTGCCCTTATATTTTTGTTTTGGAGAGGATGCTACAATGTTGGGATTGGATACCTTCTTCACATACAGTCCCATCATCGACGACTGATATCATGGGCGAAGAAAGCTAAGCTCTTCGAAAACCCAAGTACTGGCAAGAATCCACGACCATGGCTATACAAACTCATCAAGCGAGAGCTAGAGACTAAAATTCCAGAAGACTATAAATTCGAAGAAGCACCACTTGAATACAATACATGGCTCGTATTCCGCAGAGTGGTGGACTTGATTCTGATGTGCGATTTCACGTCTTACTGTCTGTTCGCCATTGCCTGTGGGGGACGGCCAGTTGGAGAAAGTCTTGCTATGTCCATAGCTCGCTGGGCTACAGGTATTCTGCTCGTTGGATTTAACTTATGGGTCAAGCTAGATGCACATCGGGTAGTCAAGGACTATGCGTGGTATTGGGGAGACTTTTTCTACCTGATCGATCAAGAATTGACCTTCGATGGGGTGTTCGAAATGGCTCCCCATCCTATGTACTCTGTTGGATATGCGGGATACTACGGTATCTCAATGATGGCAGCCAGCTACAACGTATTGTTCATTTCGATTGTTGCACATGCTGCTCAATTCGCGTTCCTCGTATACGTCGAAAACCCTCACATTGAGAAAACTTATAATCCACCACCACCCCGCAAACGAGAAGACAACCCCAGCCCTAGCGACTTTCATCACGCCAACGCCTCGGCCGCTCGTAGAGAAGGCATGGACTACCAAGAACTGTCTGAACATCTTGCTCACTCATCGGCGACCTCCGGAAAGCCCCTCGCGACACACAATTTGATGGGGATCGGCAATATTGATCTCTTTCGGATCACTGACCTATCAGTTCTTCTGCTGCAAGGTTACGTACTCCTTATCACCCTCTTGACTCCATCAACACCATTATATCAAGCCCTCTTTTGTTTGAATGCGATCGCATGGCGTGTTTGGTATACCGTTGGTCTTGGAGCTATTCTTGACCGCCAATCCAACAAAAAGATGTGGACGCGCCATTTCGTCAAGTACGGCGAAAGTACAGAAGAGGCATGGCGACAGTGGAAGGGCATGTATCACTTGAGCATGACTATGTGTTATGCTAGTTTTATTGCTGCGACCTGGAAGATGTACTCTTTGCCACCGGATTGGGGCTACGGTCTCGTGCTTTTGAAGCATGTGATCGGAGCCGGACTTGTCGCTCTTCAAATGTGGACTGCAGTCAGTATCTACGAATCTCTAGGCGAATTCGGGTGGTTCTTTGGGGATTTTTTCTTTGACCAGGCCCCCAAATTGAATTATGGCGGCATATATCGTTATCTCAACAATCCGGAACGTATCATCGGGCTGGCTGGTATCTGGGGTGCCGTTTTCATTTCAAGGAGTACTGTAATTTTCTTCATTGCTCTGTTCAGTCACACTCTCACCTTGGGGTTCATCCAATTCGTGGAAAAGCCGCATATGCAGAAGCTCTACGGACGAGCCTTGAGATCGGAAGCTGGCCTTACCAAGAGCATTCGAAGATCCTTACCTCCGCCATTGCAGAAATGGCAAGGAAGCGTTGACAAGGTCTTGGGCGAGACGAGCCACTTTGTTGAGGACTTCCTGGATGCTGCGCGACCCAAACTCGCAGCTGGAGTATCCACCATCTTCCGAGATACCACGGCTCTTTTCAGTCAGTACCCAGCACGCATCACTCTCACACGCTTGGCTCCTGATTTGGCTGGCTTCGACCCCAGAGACTATTCCATGACCATCGAAGGCACGCCCTCTTCAGCTCTATCAAGTGACCGCATGGACAGCAAAGAAGGCCAAACCGTCCGCTCTCCCCGCGCTAGAAGCGACGAGTTCCAGCCCTTGGTCTTCGAATACGGCGCCCCCATCAAAGTCAAATGGACCGCGCCCGTCAACCACAGCAGCCGCGACTGGGTCGGCCTGTACCAGGTCTCGGACAACGCCTCGCGGGAAGTAACCCGTGTATCCTCCGCCGGCCGCTGGGTCGCCACCGTGCCCAACGAGTTTGAGTCGACGCCCGCCGACAGCGGCATCCTAGTCTCCGACGAGCGCGTCTCGGGCGCCAAGCGCTCGGATGGCTCGACGCAGGACTACATGCGCGGCGAGATGGTTTTCGAGGGCGACAAGCTGTTCTGGACGCAGGGCTCGTTCGAGTTCCGCTTCCACCATGGCGGCAAGCACAACGTCATGGCCATCTCGCTGCCCTTTGAGATCCGCATCGGGCGCTTCGATGAGGAGGATGTGGATGGGGAGCATGACCTGATCCGCGACGCTGCGGAGAAGGCGCTGTTGAGAGTGGTCACGAATTGCTTTGATAGAGACCCGGATATTGCGCCGAATACGGTGGAGGAGAGTTTTGGCAGCTTGGTGGAGAGGGATGGTAAGTATGCGAAGAGGGTGGTGTTTGCTGTGCATCAGATGTTTGGGATTGAGTTTGCGCCGGGTGTGGTGCTTGCTGATGGGAATGTGAAGAAGCTGGCGTGGCGGATTTGCAATGCCAAGCAGGTTTTGGTATGTTAATACCTCTTTCCTACTTGCTCTGTTATTTCTTTGCTATGGTCATCTTTACTGACTTCATCAGGCCCCGTACAGCATGTCGCACTCAAAAGGGACAACGACGCCAACAGGGGAGAAGTCCTAGGCGTACAGCACCAATGCGTTGAAGTAAAACCAGATTGTGAATTGGAAGGGAAAGAGAACTGTAGATAGGTAGCAGAGAGCGGTGATACCCGTGCGAAAGTACATAAGTTGTTTTCGGTTAGTAGCATTTTGCATTGCGTTAGGGTACTTTGCATGGTAGGCATGGCATAGCATCGGGGAGAGGATTTAAAAGTCCGGGGTCAGTCGCATGTATGTAGTGGGTTGTTTTCTGCACATAAAAGTGATTTTAGCTTCTTGTACTTGCATTGTTTTGGTGATGGGTTGTGAAACTACTAGGTCTACCCGTAGGATTAGGGGATATTCAGCCTCAAGGTGTGCTAAAATCCAGGGTCCAAATAGTGCCCGGTAGTTGCGTAGATCACTAGATTGAAACCCCATAAAGCACGAGAATCCAATTTTATTGCGATGCATCCGGAGGTCATTTTACAAAGTTACAATGGGGAATCTCTATCGCAATACAACCCCGCAGCAGCAACCACCCATTTCTACCTATCTACAGCAGCAGCTCCAGCGGGTTCTCCACGACCTTCTTGAACTCGCGGATCCAGTCACCACCCACAGCACCATCCACAACCTTGTGGTCGAAGCTGGCGGTCACAACAATTTGGTCATCCCACTCTAGTGAGGTGCCTTCTTCGGTTTCGACAGGGATGGCGACCTTCTTGGTGGTGCCCACAGCGAGGATACCGGCTTGGGGGGGGTTGATGACGGCGGTAAATCGGTCAATTGCTGGGTTCATGCCCATGTTGCTAATGGTAAAGGTTCCACCTTGGTATTCCTCAGGCTTGAGCTTACCGTCTCTGGCGCGCTTGCCAAGATCCTTAACTTGGGCGGAGATGGATTCGAGACCGAGACCATCCACTGACTTGACAATTGGGGTCATGAGTCCGACGGGGGTGGCAACAGCGACCTACAATAGTTAGAATATTTCTCCAATTCATTTTTACTCAAGAACTTACGGAAACATCGACGTTGTTAAATTGGCGAATAAAGCCGTCTCTCCAGCTGGAATTGACAGCCGGAACTTTCTTGCATGCAACAGCACAGGCCTTAATGAGGAAGTCGTTAACTGAGAGCTTGTATTTTCCATCCGAGGAAGCATTAAGAGCTTGACGGAGCTTCATAAGCTTGGAGACGGAGAGGGTGGCGGCCACGAAGTAGTGGGGGTTTTGGTTGACAGACTCGGTAAGACGGTTAGCGATAGTCTTGCGCATCGAGGACGTAGGAGTGTCGACATATGATGCCGCAGGAGCAGCTCCTGGGGCCGAAGCTCCACCAGATGATGCCTTCTTAACGTCGGCCTCAGTAATTTGTCCACCAGTTCCTGTGCCCTTAAGACCAGAGATCTTCACTCCACTCTCAGCAGCCAGTCTAACAGCAGCTGCGCTGGCGTTGGGCTGTCTGTCTAAAGCTGACTGTAATCTGCCACCACTCGATTCGGTCTCTTCGGGGGCGGGCTTCGATTCAGCCTTGGGTGGTGCGGTTTTGGAACCTGTATCTGCTGGCTCGGAAGACTCGCTGGCCTCCTCCTTTGGTGGTGGAGCTGGTGCCTTCTCTCCTCCGGCATCCTCGAGTGAGAAAGATTCAAACGCCGAAGCATCCTCGCCCTCCTCGATCATAACTGCGATAGGCTGCCGAACGTTAGCTAAATGTATTATGCATGAGCTTAATTGAAGCTTACGTTGCCAACGGCCACGTCCTTCTCTCCTGAATCCTTCAAGATCTTTGCCAGTACACCCTCTTCTTGGAATTCGAAGTCCATTTGCGCTTTGTCTGTCTCGATCTCGACGAGAACATCGCCGGGAGAAATCGCATCGCCGGGCTTCTTCTGCCACACTCCGATATTACCTGCGGTCATCGTAGGCGACAGCGCAGGCATTGTGACCACCGTATGGGGTGGGAACGATTTTGCGGCGTAACATCTTGCGAATTGGTAGGAGAGAGTTGGTGTGGATTGAAGGGCACGCCTTCTCAGCACCGCGGAGAACATTCCGAAGGATTTGCGGGAAAGAGCGCAGATAGAAAACAAAAGGATAAAGAGAGTAAGGATGCTATCCAGACAATTGAAGTCGTGGATTCGCAACACCGGTGTTGTGGGTGGGGAAAGGAGGAAACGGGCAAATGTTGAATCGACTTTCGGGAACTCAAGGAATTTCAGTTGGGAAGCTTTTTGAACCTAAGGCCTGACATGACAGGTGCGCGGCTAAGCTTACCCACATTTGCACCGCCGCCTGAAAAGACCCCTAGCTCGTCCCGAAACGCGATGCCTATGTATTGGCCAGATAGACGCGAAATCCCGACACTCCGTTCCAGAATTACAAAGGAGCAGCGTGAGCGAGCGTATTACGTGGTAGTAAGGACATAATTCGACTGCCCGCCCAATTTGCACCAGAACGGCTCGACGACGACCGTGACGATCGCAGGAAGAGCCCCGCGTCTCGAATGGAAGCCGGCGATCTCGATAGGCCACCATGAGCTCTATAGTTTTTGTGGTGTCGGCATTGGAGGCTATAGGAGCTTCAAAGGAGGCCCACAAGCACAAGCAGCTGGGGGAATCTGTCCAAAAGGCCCTCAAGGATATCAAGGAGCACGCCCCCCAATTACCAGACCCTGAAATCATATTTGTGCCTCTGCAAGCTGCTACAAAATCCGGAAGCATCCCCCTAACTACGACAGCTCTGGACTGCATTGGCAAGCTTATAAGCTACTCGTACTTTTCAGTCCCGTCCTCCCCAAATGCGGACAAGGAAGCTTCCCGAGAGCCTCTGATCGAACGGGCAATCGATACAATATGCGACTGCTTCCAGGGCGAAACTACGGCGGTGGAGATCCAATTGCAGATTGTCAAGTCCCTACTCGCAGCTGTTCTAAACGATAAAATTGTGGTACACGGCGCTGGACTTCTCAAGGCTGTTCGCCAGGTCTATAATGTCTTCCTCCTCTCGAAAAGTAGTGCGAACCAGCAAGTGGCACAAGGAACGTTGACGCAGATGGTGGGGACGGTTTTTGAACGGGTCAAAACGAGGATTCACATGAAAGAGGCCAGGTTGAATTTATCGAAATTGGATAAGCATACGGCCAATACGAGTTCATTTACGGTGGACGCATCAGAGTCAGTCGTCGATGCTTCTGGGAGCAATGAGCCGGAAGAATCGGTTGCTGAGAGTATTGCGGAGAGTGCTTCCGAAGTACCATCAGGAGAAGATGGGCCTAAACTCACGCTGAAGGACCTCGAACATCGAAAGAGCTTTGATGACTCGCAAATGGGAGAAGGACCAACCATGGTGACCCAAGTCAAACCCGCGCAGACATCTCCGCGATCCCCATCTGGGCAGACACTCCCCGAAAGCACCGAGGATGGCATGGAATCCGAGGATGTCGAAGACGAGGTGTATATAAGAGATGCGTATTTGGTCTTCAGATCATTTTGCAACCTCAGTACGAAAGTTCTCCCTCCCGAGCAGCTGTATGACTTGAAGGGACAAGCTATGCGATCGAAACTCATTTCACTTCACCTGATACACACCTTACTCAATAATAATATGCTCGTCTTCACTTCTCCTCTATGTACGATCACCAACAGCAAAAGTAATGAGCCTACGGGGTTTCTTCAGGCTATCAAATTCTATCTATGTCTTAGCATTACTCGCAATGGGGCCAGCTCGGTGGACAAGGTGTTCGAGGTTACTTGCGAAATTTTCTGGTTGATGCTTAAATTCATGCGAGCCCCTTTCAAGGTCAGTGGACACAATTAACTCGCAAGACTTGAGACTAACAAATGCAAAGAAAGAAATTGAGGTATTCTTGAATGAGATATACTTGGCCCTTTTGGAAAGACGGACTTCCACTGTTGGCCAGAAGCTGTACTTCATGGGCATACTGCAAAGGCTTTGTGGAGATCCACGGGCTCTAGTAGAGACTTATCTCAATTATGACTGCGATAGAAATGTGGATAACATTTTCCAGACTCTTATTGAAGATCTTTCCAAAGCTGCAAGTGCTGCAGTAATGGTCAGCCCCCTCCATCAACAACAGTACGATGACAAAATTGCGAAGAGCGGCGTCAGTGGCTATGATTGGCAGGCGCGAGGAACACTTCCTCCACCACTATCAACGGCCCACATGGCCACTCATCACGACAATGGCGACGAAATACCCAAAGAATACATCATCAAGAGACAGGCGTTGGATTGTTTGGTAGAAACGCTAAGGTCACTGGTCAATTGGTCACAACAAGGCATTGCCGATGTGACTAATGGCGCTTCCACTCTTGATCCCAATATCAGAACGTCAGAAGACTTTCGGGAATCTTACGACCCTTCAGGTAATGATAGCTCATCAAGAATTACCAATGGTGATACTCCAATTCCTCCGTCGACCCCCGTGGTGGATGACGACCCAGAACAGCTTGAAAAGGAGAAACAGCGGAAAACCACGATAAACAATGCGATCAAGCAGTTCAATTACAAGCCGAAACGCGGGATCAAGCTTATGATCGACGAGAAAATCATTCCAAGCGACAGTCCTGAAGATATCGCCCAGTTCCTTCTCCGAGAAGAAAGGTTGGATAAGGCCCAGATTGGAGAGTTTCTGGGCGAAGGTGACGAAAAGAATATTGCAATTATGCATGCTTTCGTGGACGCCATGGACTTCACAAAGCGCCGTTTCGTGGATGCTCTACGCCAATTTCTTCAGGCGTTCCGCTTACCAGGCGAATCCCAAAAGATAGATCGATACATGCTGAAATTTGCCAATCGCTACGTTACGGGAAATCCAGATGCTTTTGCCAATGCAGATACTGCTTACGTCTTATCTTACTCGGTAATCATGTTAAATACCGATCAACACAGTCGCCAAGTAGTCAAGAGAATGACGAAAGAAGACTTTATCAAGAACAACAGAGGCATCAACGACAATGCCGATCTTCCTGATGAATATCTCATTGGGATATATGAAGAGATTGGCCGTGATGAGATTGTTCTGAAGAGCGAGCGTGAACTGGCCGCTCTTATGGGCACCCCTCAACAACCTACTGGCATTGCAGCAGGCCTTGGAAATGCGCTTGCCACAGTCGGCCGAGACTTGCAGCGAGAGGCCTACACAAAGCACGCTGAGGAGATTTCATTGAGGTCTGAGCAGCTTTTCAAGAGCCTGTATCGGAAGGAGCGCAAGAATGCTTCAAAATCTGGCGTGAGCAAGTTCATTCCAGCTACATCATTCAAGCATGTCGGCCCAATGTTCGACGTGACATGGATGTCTTTCTTCTCCGGTCTTTCTGGGCAGATGCAGAATGCGCACAACATTGAAATAATCAAGCTGTGTATGGAAGGCATGAAGCTTGCAATTCGGATTGCATGTCTTTTCGATTTGGAAACGGCGAGAGAGGCATTTGTGTCTGCTTTGAAGAATGCCACGAATCTGAACAATCCCACAGAAATGATGGCCAAAAATGTGGAGGCTCTAAAAATTCTCCTAGAAATTGCGCAGACGGAAGGTAATCTCTTGAAGGAATCATGGCGAGATATCCTGATGTGTGTCAGCCAACTTGACCGTCTGCAATTAATATCTGAGGGCGTGGATGAAGGATCAATACCCGATGTGTCAAAAGCGAGAATAATGCCTCCCAGCCGGCAAGATACAGGAGCCTCTAGGAAGTCTACTCAATCGCAAAGACCTGTTCGACCGCGTCCTCGGTCCACCACTAGTGGAACAAGCCAATCGATGGAAATTGCAATGGAAAGTCGGTCGGATGAAGTTATCAAGGCAGTCGATCGAATATTTACCAACACGGCAAACCTTTCCGGTGACGCTATCGTGCATTTTGTAAGAGCTCTGACCGAAGTGAGTTGGGAAGAGATCAAGATCTCGGGGTCAAATGAATCACCGCGAACGTACAGTCTCCAAAAGCTCGTCGAGATTAGTTATTACAACATGACTCGTGTTAGGTTCGAATGGACTAACATCTGGGTTGTGTTGGGAGAACATTTCAATCGAGTCGGATCTCATAACAACACCGCCGTTGTGTTCTTCGCGCTGGACTCCTTACGGCAGTTGTCAATGCGCTTCATGGAGATTGAAGAGCTGCCTGGTTTCAAATTTCAAAAGGATTTCCTCAAACCCTTTGAGCATGTCATGTCTAATAGCAACGTCGTTGCAGTGAAGGACATGGCCCTACGTTGCCTGATTCAAATGATCCAAGCTTGTGGAGAGAATATTCGCTCTGGATGGAGGACAATGTTTGGCGTTTTCACTGTCGCTGCTCGGGAACCCTACGAGAGTATCGTCAATCTCGCTTTCGAAAATGTCAACCAGGTGTACAAGACACGTTTCGGAGTGGTCATTTCTCAAGGCGCCTTTGCGGATCTTATTGTTTGCCTGACGGAATTTTCTAAGAATATGAGATTCCAGAAGAAGGGATTACAAGCGATGGAGACCTTGAAGTCAATCATTCCGAAGATGCTCAAGACACCCGAATGCCCGCTGTCGCAACGCTCGAATGCGAACTCTGATGGATCGGTCAGAACTTTGGAGCCCACTTCGAAGCAACCAAGCCGGACTACGCAAGAAGAAGCGTTCTGGTTCCCTGTTCTTTTCGCATTCCATGATGTGTTGATGACTGGTGAAGATCTAGAAGTCAGATCGAACGCCCTCAATTACTTGTTTGAGTCAATCATCAGGTATGGTGGGGACTTCCCGTCTGATTTCTGGGACATTCTTTGGCGGCAACTTCTATACCCGATATTTATGGTTCTCAAGTCCAAATCTGAGATGTCAAATGTTCTTAACCATGAAGAACTTTCAGTATGGCTATCTACGACGATGATCCAAGCTCTCCGGAATATGATCACACTCTTCACGCATTATTTCGAATCCTTAGAATACATGCTTGACAGATTCTTGGATCTTTTGGCGCTCTGTATATGCCAAGAAAACGACACAATTGCTCGGATCGGAAGCAATTGCCTACAGCAGCTCATTCTGCAAAACGTCAAAAAGTTCCAACCTGAGCATTGGGCCAAGATTGTTGGTGCGTTTGTGGAACTGTTCGAAAGAACCACCGCCTACCAGCTGTTTTCTGCAGCAACAGCATCAGGAACTGCAATTGGTGCAGAAATGGCGATATCGCCGATGGAAGAGCCAGGGTCCGAGGATAAGTCGCTAAAGATCAACGGAACTAATGGCGCTGTCACTTCCGACATGGAGACTATGAATGATGACGAAACCAAAACTCCCGTGGTAGGTGGTGAGTTGGAGGATTACAGGCCTCAATCAGGACTCCAGCAACAACCCGTTGTTGTCACTGCTGCCCGGAGGCGGTTCTTCAACAAGATCATTACTCGATGTGTACTTCAATTACTCATGATCGAAACCGTCAACGAGCTCTTTTCAAATGAGGCAGTCTACGCGCAAATACCTAGTCCTGAGCTTCTCCGTCTTATGGCACTACTCAAGAAATCCTTCCTCTTCGCAAAGAAGTTCAACGAGAACAAGGAGCTGCGCATGCGTCTCTGGCGCGAAGGCTTCATGAAGCAGCCTCCCAATCTCCTCAAGCAAGAAAGTGGCAGTGCAGCTACATACGTCAGCATCCTGCTAAGAATGTACCACGACGAAGGCGAGGAGCGGAAACGAAACAGAGACGATACCGAGCAAGCTCTCGTGCCGTTGTGCGCGGACATCATCCGGGGTTTCACAGAGCTGGAAGAAGAATCGCAGCAAAGAAATATCATTGCCTGGAGACCAGTAGTCGTAGACGTCATGGAGGGCTATACGAACTTCCCTCGCGAAGGCTTCGAGAAGTACATCGAGGTATTTTACCCATTGTGCGTAGGCCTCCTCTCCCGCGACATGGGCGTCGAGATCAGGATGGCCTTGCAAGGCATGTTACGACGAGTCGGCGAGGTGAAACTAGGCTTGCCCGAGCGGAAGCCAAGTATCCCAGGCTCGCCGACAAGCATACACTCCGTCAACCCCTTTTTGAGCAGGAGAATGAGCAGGAGGGATTGAGAGCGCGGGAATTCGCTTCTAGTCGTACTATTTTGAGCGATATTTAGGATCGATCGTGGACAGGGAGTTTTGGGCTGATGGGCAGGTTTGCAGTAGATGGTCTGGGGTGATATTGTATGATATGATTCTTGTAGACTGGAGGTATATGCTTTTTCTATTCACAGATTATCTATGATGCTTTGCGTTTGCCTGCGTTGGTGATCGTTCTTTCTCTACTCTGGCGCTGAGTCGGGAGGCCCTTTCCCCAGCAATATCGCTCCGCTTGCTCCTTCCTCGTAGAGTTTATTTCTCCGTTTGCGAATTCCTCGAAGATGTTAGCTACCAGTGTATTTCCACTTATTTTTGATTTGTTTATCAAATGCAGTTATGGGACTCAAGACTTCTTTTGCGTGCAGCCTACTCGCCCCCAAGTGGACTTTTGTTTTGCATAGGGTGTTTGTGGAAGTTAGGCTTTCTTTTTTTACGAGTTGGGTTTACCGTTTCCGTACCTCGAGTCGTTCGTTGCGCTGCATCAAGAAGTAGGAGAATTTCGATTAAAACGACGACTACGGCAAGTGCGTCCTGCTTTCCTGCATTGTAGAGTGCCTTGCGTTGTTGAGCTGTGTAATCTTCGCCGCAGCTGATATTGAATGATCTAATAGCTTCCAGATTCCGGGGGTACAGAATTGTAGCGTACAATGAACATTGAATAGCTTGTGCCAGTGTGTGTGTTATATTACTGGATTCCTGCCGCTTAGTCAACGAGTAGTCTTGAAGGGAAGGCAGAGAGCTTGTTCTCTTCCTACCTGCCACGCTCCTTCGTCCCTTCTCTTTGAGATAGAAACTTTGGACTTTCCTAAGTTGGCGCCAAATCCCAGCTAGTCTGATATGTCGTGCCTTCCCTTAAGTCTCAGCTGGTGGTTCCTCAGCTGGGTGTTCCAGCTCCTCATACGGCGGTAATATTTCCTCGTCCGAGTATGCTGGAAGTTCGTCGCTAGCTCCATAAGAAGGAGGAAGTCCCTCCGTCTCACAAGGACAACTGGCCTCGAGAAGTGGAGTTGTCTCATCGCTAACGACGAGGCTTCCACACCGCTCACAAATATCTCCCTCGCTCTCGCTTTCTGGAGCCGGTCGCCGTCTCCGTCGTCTTGCTCGTCCTCTAGGATGGCCCGAGTCATCATCGTCAGAATCTTCGGTGAGCTGGATCCATGCGAATAAAATTGTGACAAATATGCCGAGAACAGCCATAAGTATCAGCTTCAACTTATATTCTCCGATCATCCTGCCGTATGTTATGTCGATCGTTGGATAGAAAAGGAGTTTGTTGGGAAATTAATGGGTTTACTCGTATGAGATGTGTTCTTGCGTGCATGAACGGTATTTGGTTCTTTTCTGGCAAGATTTATCTGGTTATTGGGCTTGGGACTGGAGTAGCTTGGTTCTTTTGGACTGGCTTGAAGCTATAGTAGCCTTCCCGAGTCGGAAAGTTCCTCGCAAGCCCTGGCACGAGTCACGAAAACTCAGTTTCAGGCCAACTTGGAAATCGTGATACTGAATAACTGCGCCTAAGGAGGCGACTCTTTTGTTTTCATATTTTCTGAAAGGATTTGATCTTTACGTATGTGCAGATTCTGTATGTTCCAGATTTATTCTCTTTGACCCCCAGAACAGCTACAATCAAGGCTACTAGACCTCCTGAAACTAGCTTGTTTTCACTACACATTTTTATTATAATGATCACTTGAGACGAGATTTGTGTGTTCAAAATGTCATTATTATAAGACTGCTCGTCGAACCCAAAAGTAAGAATCCAAGTCTAAAGAGATGCTCAAAGAAATGATTGCAAATCTTCCGTGCTTTCTTCAGCTACTTCTAATAACACTGGAAGGAAATTTTGGCCATCTCGTTTTCGCATCGTCGCCATTGCATCCTCATAAGACGGAGGTGGAGGTGGGACTTCGGTATAAAGAGGCGGATTGTCGTATGGTGGAGGCGACTCGTCATCCCAGAGCTCCACGATGGGATGGCGGCGAGGTGCGGCTGCGTCGCGCCGAATAGTCCCTATGGGATTGAGGCCAAGTGCGATCCTTTGCAAGATCAATTCGTCTTCAGCTTGCCTTAAAGCTGCCTGTAACACTTCCAATTGCCTTGAAGTAGCCTGCAACGTTTCTTGGAGCGCGATCAGTTCCGGAAGTTCAGTAGGCTCCGCGGGTAGGAAGCTTTGTTGGAATAGTGCTACTGATTCTTGTTGGGTCCGTCGCAGTTGGCGATGCGTTGGACGTACGCTTCGCACGTTTTCTCGCAGCTCCACAGTGGTTTCTCTAAAGTATACTCTTATATTTGTAAAATTGCCTGCCATTTTGACCGTTTTTTGTTCGCTCTGGTTATCGTTCAAGTATGGCTTTTTGTTGAACTGATGGTTCGCAAGCTGTAGTGGAAGAATGGTGGGATGTTGGCAGTAAAATTAGATATTTTGAATGCAATGAAGAGAGTATTTGATTGAGAGCGAGAAGTAGCTTTTGAAGACTATCAAAATGAAATATTTTCGGAAGAGAATTCAGGAATTATGTAAATGGTAGTTAGTTAATTATAATGTCGACTGACAGGCCGGGTGGGGCGGTCAGTTCATATTATATGATAATAACTAGCTTAGATAGCATGAGGGGTCTAACATCCCGTCAAACCAGGATCCAAAAATTCTGCCCAGTCATTTCTGCCGCGCTAGCAAATTATAACGTGATAAAAGTGCAAATTTGGTACCACTGATTTGTATTTAAGTCAGACCAAGGAACGAAAAATCTGTGAGAGCGGACCTGACTCAAGAGCAAAAGTTCGCTGAGAAAAGAGGAAACAACGTTAAAATGATACAGAGACTCCCCTGACGCTTGAGACAACTTGTTTGCTATTCAGTTCCTGTGAAATGCTCATTTAATGGCAGTGAAACTTCTTAGTCACGGTCATTGACTAAAGTGCGCACTACCAGCCAATGAACAACCACATTTTGGGAGTATATCTTGTTGAACAAATAATAATCCAAGCAATATTCGCTATGGTGAATTTCATTCTGTGAATGTCTTAGAGTCTGCAAGATATTGAAAAGCTTACAAGTGAAGTGTATAAAGAGGAGGTCCTGGTGGCTGGGAACTTCCTGGCAAGTAAAATCAATGACATGATTTTCCTCTAAAGAAGGCAGTCGCCTCTATTCAAATGAACATGAGGTTACTCTTGTTGAAGTTTTTATTTAATCTTGAAAAGCTTGAATTTGCATTTATTTCTGAGAAGTTGCGATTGAACGTCGTTGAGAGAACCTTAACACCCCTGTCGTTTTAGCCCCTATTCGCTTCGGCAGGTACACAGTATTGACATCATCACCACCTCAAGCTTGCGCCTTCCCTACAATAACACCAAAAGCAACTCCTCTAATCTATTTACTTTGATTCTTTCCGTTCCTTCTTGCTAAAAACCAACAACTATAACAACATCTTCTGCTCTCGGAATCCGTACGCGCAAGCATCAATTAGTTGCATTGCGTTGCATTGCATTGCATCGCATTTCCTTACTATCCCTTGCTAGAGCTCACGCGACCGCTACGACATTTGATATCGAAGAACGCGTCAACGAAGAGCCAAGATGACTTCCGCGAAAGGAAAACCGACCGACCCCAAGCTGAAGGAGGAGGTTACTGAAGGTGTGCTTTCTCTCAAAAGCTGTCACAGCTTCACCTCACGTGCCAATACTGACATTTACATAGAAGTCAAGCAACAGCCCAACAAGGACGGTAGCGGAAAGGGCAAGATGGCAGCGTGGAAGGTCACTATCCTCCTCCAATTCCCAGCTCCCTATTCTACCCATGCTTTACTCCGACCAATATATCATACACCCCACTACACCAGCTGACGAAGTACAACAGGCCAATAAGATCGGCAAAGAATACGAAGCCCGCGGCGGCGACTACGAAAACGAACCCGGCAGCAAAGACAAGCCAGAGAAAGGCGCGCCGGTCAAGAAATCAAACGCAGAGAAGGAAGCCGAGACCAAGGAGACCAAGGAGACCAAGGTCAGTGATGCGGTGTACATTCCACCAGAACTTCCTCCAGAGATCCCGATGGTTGGGCAGGGTAGCATGAAGATCAAGCTCAACCACAAGCTCAGGCTCTACGCAAGGCGGGCGGTGATAACAACGCCCCGTGATTATGGGATGCGAGGATCTATCCCTGGCTCTGCCTACTTCGTTCCCAAAGTCAGCTCTCCGTTGAGCAGACATTTCTATGCTTCTGATGCTAGTTCGATCGAGTCTTTCACATCTGATTCTGATTCACAGGACGATAATCCGAGTGAGAAGAAAGCTGGGCGACCAAAGGGTAGCAAGGAAACGGGCAAGAAGGAATCGGACAAGAAGGAATCAGACAAGAAGGGTCCGGGTAAGAAACAGAAAGAGCCTGTCGCGGGAGAGAGAACAAGTGCTAGGCAGGCAGGCAAGAAGGCAGATGGAAAAGAGTTGCCGGCATCGACGCACAGTAAGCGGAAGCATGACGATGATGAGCCTGCGCCCAAGAAGAAGGGAAAGAAGGCGGAGTAAGTGAAAGGAAGGGATGGTTTGCGTCTTGGCTGCTTTTGTTATCTGGAAGACCTTGGAGAAGTCCTTTTGTATCTGTCATTAGCGGTGGGTGGGGTTTGGGCTTGCAGTGCGTATATCATGTGCATTTGGAGGGAGAAAAGGCACTGACGGTATGAATAGCAAAACGCTAGTGCATTTCAATTATTCATTGATTGATGATATCATTCATTGCATTGCTAGTTCCCATTCCAATGCTAGTTTTATTCCTGTCTAAGGCGAAGATAAATTTGTACATTGGCAAGATAAAAAACTCTCCCTCCACACACATCTCGCCGTTCATTTCATCTGCAAAAAAGTCTAAACACTAAATACAGTTACTGATCATGGGCCCTAGGAGAGGGTATCTCTCTCTATTGATGAGGAGCCATGCCAATGGTGTTGTTTCCTCCGTTGAAGGCAACGAACTGCGACTTGAACATGATGTCGCCGTAGATCTGGAGGTCTGATGCGATGGCCTGGACTCCACCGAAGCAAGCTATTCCAAGCATTAGTAAAAATTCAAAAATACGGCTAGAAGGGAGACGTACTGGTACCAGCGGCATCGACCTGCGCGAAATTAATGTCGGAACCCTTAACCTGGGCCATGTAGTTTCCTCCAACATCAACCATGAGATCGGGCAGCTGCGAGTTGCAAGGGAAGGTAACGCCTCCGACCGTCGCATTGTTGACGGCGCCGGTGACCTGGCTGTAGTACGCGTTGACGACGGCAGCGTTGACCAACATGAGCGTGGTTCCGGTGTCGGCAATGGCCTGGCCGCCGGCGACAGCCATGGCGGTGCCGGTGCCGACCTGGAACTTCTGCGAGGAGAACTGCCAGAAGCCCTGCGTGGTGTTGACGGCGGCCCAGCTGAGGGAGCCGTTGAACTTGGTCGCGTCGATGTTGCCGAACTCGTAGGCGCCCACGGCGGCCTTGCGGAGATCGGCGGTGAAGACGGGCTGCGCGAGCGTCGTCATGGCGTTGTCGAAGAAGGTCTTTTGCGCGGCGGGCTTGACGGTGTTGAGCTTGGAGAAGGCGAGGCCGACGAGGCCGTTGGAGGCGGTGTCCTGGACGAAGGAGGCGGAGACGGCGGTGGCCATCTCGATGGCTTGCGAGGTCACGGTGGCGCCTCCGATGTTGACAGTGTCGGTACCGACGTTTCCTGCGGCTCCGGATCCGTCTCCGTATGAGATGGAGAAGGTGGATCCTTGCATGAGAGCGAACGAGGTGGACTTGGTGGGGTCGTAGACCGTGTGGCCGGTCTGGGAAGCCGTGCTGAGCTGAGAGCTGAAGACCCAGAGATCGGAAGATCCACTGTCGAAGTCCATGTTCATGGTTTGGCCTCCAATGTTAACGGGGGAGAGATACTCGACATCTCCTTGCTCGGGAGTAGCAGTGACAATTCCAGACCCAGCGGTTGCGTTGGTGGCAGCAGCTGTTACGTTGCCAGCAGCAGTCGAGGCACCTGCGGTTCCAGTAGATTTCGCAGCAGCAGCTGAAGTCGTCTTGGCCTTAGCCTTCTTTGCTCCCCCGTCCTGAGCCGTGGCGCCAGTCAGACCAGCCAAAGAGTTGGTCAAGGCGTCCAAGCCTGAAGTTGCTGGAGCAGATGCTCCCTGTGCTGCGTTCATAGCATCGAGAAGACCTGCTGGAAGCGGAACACTGTACTTTCGGTATGCCTTGATGAGAGCCCTGGTTCCAGCTCCTGGGGATCGCTTGAAGTTGGGGTTCGGTACCCGTTCAACTTTAAAACTTCGTTTTTGTATCGGGGATGGTGCCGCGAGGGCGAGAGTAACTATGGCGAGGAGGAGGATGGTGTGTAATAACGAAGGCATGTTTGCGAATGTATTATGACTTTCCGTCACAGTCCACACCAGGTGGTTTGTTTAAAGTTTAAAGAGTGGTGGTATCGACGAAAGTCCGCGAAGGTGAACGAGGGGGACAGTAACAGAAGATCGACGAAGTATAAAAAAGAAGAATGGATGCCCGCCCCAATAATTTCGAAAGAGGGAATACAACGATATAAACCAAAGACAAGTACAACTAGACAAGAACAAAAAAGGCTTGTTTAATGGGAACTGCACAAGGAAGAAGTACAAAGATTAGAGAGAAGAACACGCGGCTTGAAGGAGGAGAAGAAGATGTTTACGCATGAAGTCTTAGCCCCCTTCTATAGGAGTTTGCTGGGCCAGGCAAAACATGCCAGGTACTAGATGCCAGACACTTGGTGCGGCATGATGGTGGGGAAGCCACCTCAATGCAGACAAGCCCGATACGGGAATTTATGAGTGCGGAGACACTGCTTGGAGGGTCTGGGTTTTGGAAGTACCGGGAGGCTCATGGCGCAGTCTGTGCTTGGGGAGGCGGCTGTGCGATTGGGTGTTTGAGGTATGGGAGGAGAAAGGGGACAAGGATGTGGTTGTTGATCAGGCTTGGTGGATGCGGCTGACGTGGAAAGGTGGTGTTTGTGAGATGCAGGAGGCTTCGGTGGAGGCCCACGACTGGCTGGGCTGCAGTCGCCTAAGGGCCGCAAGGCTCAGGGGTGAGAGGCCCTGAAATAAGGCCACCTGCAGTTTAATCAGGCGAGTGCCTTCTGTAACCTTCAGGTTCTCGCCAGCGCCTTGCAGCCTCAGCGCCAGCCTTGTGATTGCTCATATGCTAAGTTACGTGAGTAATTGGAGTCCTACTCGTGCTCTCCCATAGCCAATAGCCTGAATGACTTTCAACCTGCGACTACGCGGACACGGCTATTGGCGTATCATCCGTTGTACTCATCTCGCGACTCTTTGGCCAAAACTCTGTGCACTTTGGGTGTCAGAGGATACGTACCAACTATGAGGATGTTATTGTCATCTCCACGAAGAAAGTGGTCAAGAGAGCCAATCCAGTTCTACTCTGGTGAGAACAAAGAGCGAGCGCGTCAAACAAACTTCCATGGAGAGAGAAATGAGCCATAGAGAAGCCGTCCAGCTCAGATGTTTCTCCGTACAGAGGCTGCTGCTGGGACCAACGTTTCGTCGACCCTGAAAGAGGACCCTGAAACACGGCTTGCTCCACACGCAGACTCGCACTGGATCGCCGCCGTTTGCTTCATCGCGGCTAGCCCACCGCCCGCAGTCATTTCCAAGACGACCAAGTCACCAAGCATATCGCCCAGCGCCAGGTAAGGTTCTGTCTAGTTCTGTCGGCCGGCAGGAGCCTCCAGCATCCTTCCGTGGAAAGAAACATCAACATCTTACTTCCCCTTGGCTGGTGCAAGCGAAGCTTTGTTTTGTGACTTCTCTTGTTTACAGTGATCTTCGCTGGGGCCTTGCTGCAGCACATCAGCATCTGTGCGTTCCAAAACGGCCTGTACCTGTACCCGAGTCTCAGGATAAAAGATTCCACGCAAGGCTAAGGCTTGCTCCCCCCCCTTGCCTTCCCTTGCGATCATTGGAAACTCTAATATCCCAATCTTCCGTTTTTCCGAATTGGTCGATTCGGGGTTAATTGGGTTTCCGGGGTCTGGCCAGAAGAGCTTGAAAGTTGAAACAGCCTGGTTGGCGCTGAAACGATGTCGTGGCAGCCAATCGAAATTCGAATGCAACGGATGCCAAGACACGCAAGCTATCCGGGGCGGGTATCAGATTGATCAAACAGATCTTGCGAGCCACTACCGCTGAGATCGAGATGAGTGGCTCTGGATGTTTCCACCTCACTCCTTTACTTCCCTTCTCGTGCTTTGCTTAGAAGTACAGCGCGGGATCCGGCGATCACGGGATAAACTTATCCACCTGGGCAGTTTCCGGGTTTCTTTCAACATCTTGATTCAACTGATCCAGTCGTCTCATCCTTCGAAACATCCATGTCTCTCATGCTCAATGCTCCGGAACTGTATTGTAAAGATCATGAGCAAACATTGCCAAGCCTCTCCTCCGATCAGATGGCAGATCTCAACACAACCTCACAAAATTAAGCAAGGCTCAGAGCAGATCATACATGCCCATCATATTGATTCCATTTATATCAGACGAGCGCCCCCAGGCGAAGTATTCGTCATGGCCCTACATTTACATCGGCGGATCACACAAGTTGATCCCCCTTCTTTCATGCCTTCCGCTCACACACCAACCATCACGTGTTGCCCTTCCAATCTCTCTCTCACCCTCTCTCTTCTATCTCACGTTCCTGTCCGTTTGGAATATACGTTCAACCTCGCATGTGAATGAAAACACCATCCTTCACTTGGCCTCCGCCTCCGGAATCTCCATTTCCGTTGCTTCTTTCAAGAACCAAGCATTGGCACAAGCATCTGTTTGAGATCCTCGCATCTCCTGACTCTGGCGCGTCACAGCACCAGGGCCACCGCACCGCACCCCACTCCACTCCACTCCAACTCAGCCGCAGAAATCAAGCTTTGGGAGTTGGTGAGTGGAAACAAGCGGTCGCGTTTGGGGTTCATCTGAAGTCCAAGATGGGGACGGCCACGAGTCGCTGTTTGAGAGAGCGCCCCCTCCCCGAAGAGTAAGGGTCTTGATCAACAAGGCCCGGAGACAAGCTTTTTGTTAAAGGGCCTGGAGAAAGGTCAAGCTTTCAAAAGGAAAACTTAGGAATGTTTGAGAAGACGCATCCTATAGGCTCGTCCCTTCCTTAAGTGGCCGACAGTTGAAAGTGTATATAAACCCGGCCAGAGCCTTTCAGTTCAAGTGAACCGGGCGGCCTGACGCGTCAAGTGATTCTCAAAAGCTGGGAAGGCCTGACCCCTAACAGCATGTCCGCGTCTGTACAGAACTTACTTGCTTACACATACCGCTAACACAGCTCTATCGCGGGCAAGTCACAGGAGATAGTTCTTCTTCAACCTTGCACAAATTCTACAAATCCATCTTACAGCACACTCTTCCAAATCAAAAACACCTTATAATGACCCCCAATCTCCACCTGCGCCGAATCAGTTTTCAGGCATACGAAGATATGCAACCTATTTAGGCCTGCAACCATGAACTCGATTCGCACCCGTGCTGCTGCGCCTCGTTTTTCGTTGCATATCGAATCCCTCCATCACATGATTTTTGCCCTCATCAGGATGTGTAATCTTACTACTTATTAACCGTAATGCTCCCTCCGGCGTTTAGCCTAGCTCTAACATGACGAGGTACCAAAAGATTCAAGCTCAAAAAGTATGTATGCATTCATATGTGCATCTAGCATGCCACGTCGATACATACAAAAGCCACCAACAGAAGGCATGCGAACCCCAATGCAAACAGGACGACGATGTCCGAACCAAAACCGATGCACCCTAAATAACCCATATGCCCAGAAAGAATGTAAAGTGATGCCCCAAACCAGAGATAAAAGTCAAGGTAAGGTAAGATAAAATAAAAGAACTCCTGATCCTAAGCCTCCAATCCCGTACTATGCAATAATATGACGAAAGGAAGATCGTTGGTCTCATTTGGTGCCTATATAAGAAAGGAAGCGAGAAAACAAGATGGTATCAATAGAACTGCGGGCGAACCCAAACTTCAGGTGGGTGGCACCTCGATGTATTGTGCTAGATGGAAAGAGGAGCCACTGGATTATGCTCTCCCGGTAGGAAGGGGCCGCCTTCGAGCCTGGGTCTGGTAATTCAAGAGGACAGTGTCCTCGTCGCTGCTGGAGTCTCCCGTCTCCTCTAGCAGCCGGTCGATCGCTTCTTCCCGACCCCGCGCATTCGCAGGGACCTTTGTGCGGCTCGTGTGACGGCTTCTGTATTCCGCGCCGCCAGCTTCGCTGCTGCCGGTGCTTTGACTAGTCTCTTCGATTTCAAAGCCCACTCTCCTCCCCTGGAGCCCTTTCCTCTGCTGTACGCTGAACTCTGCCCGTAATGGGCTTTGTTGCGGGGACGCTGCGCATCTTGGGGGAAAGTTGTGTCCCATGTTTCCTGAGTTGCCCGGACTGCTCATGAATATTAAAGTCTCAATTGCGTCTTGTTCTTGGAGAGTTTTCTGTGTAGGCGTTTGTATTAATGGATTCTCCCTGTGCGCCGCACGAATTGGTGTTCGTGGGTGAGGTGAATGCAGGGAAGAATTTGAGCCCTGCCCAGGCATGGTAGGAGGCCTGCTAAATTTAGGGGTTCCGGATCGTCTAGATGTGGGCGTAGGCCGAATGTCTGCTGGTGGAGCAAGGGATTTATAGGGCTGAGGAGAAGTGTGCGAAGAATGGCGATGGGTGGGAAGGTTTGATGTGGGATGATCGCGCCAGAACGATTCGTACGTTCTTGAGGGTTGGTCGGATCTTGAATACAGATCGAAGTCTGCTGTCGGCGCCTGCATCCCTAAAGTAGGAGGCCCACTGGAATTATGGCCTTGGATATTTGCGATAACTGTACGAGGGGATGTTATAAGGCTGCGGCGGCCATGTAATGTAGATGTGGAAGATGTCGGAGATCCTGCTTGAGATGCCATTGATTCCACCTCGTCAATAGAATTTGATTGCCAACCATTATTGACTTTGACCATAGCATAAGAAAGACGCGCCCTTAATTCAGAGGATATCTGCGCAGTGTCAGTGACGTACGAGGACAAAGAAAGGATGTATCCCACCTCCCCCATTCTGCTACTCGCAGCCGATGCGTTACTAACTGCACTGGTAGTCCTGGAATGGCCACGGACATGAGGACTGATGGGCGAATTCGAATGCGCTTGCTTCACCTGGCCGTCTGCAGTTCTCTTCAGGCCTACAGTTGGAGGAATAGTAATACTCGGTCGCGCCGCTGCTGCGTCCTTCAGTGGCTGCTGAGCCGCTGCGAGTTGCGAAAGCTGCGAGAGTTGAGACATGGGCCCATCCTGATTCGTGCTTTGCGACGAAAACCCCTCGGAAGTCGAAGTCGGCGGTGTAGAAGCGTCCTGGGCATCGAGAGTGGATTGCGAGTTGTTGCTAGAGGTCGATTGGAGGGCTAGAGTTGCAGTAATTGCATCTTCCTGCCCGTAGCCATCCTGAGACACGATCCCGTCGGTTCCTGACAACGGCTGCGATGGCTCCTGCGCGTTGGCGGTGTTATCAACAATGGTATTGTGGGCCATGCTGTCGCAACCCGCGTTAGCTGGTGACGAGATTCCTTCTCTGTGTCGCGACGATGACTGTGCAACGAGCAAGTCTGTTGAGAGCAGCAATTGCCAGCGCGCTCTCTTCCAAATACCGAGCAATCCCCAGTTGTCGCTCCCGTCTTTGTCGCTGCGCGTTTGGCCGCTTCTGTCGTAGATATACGATGTCCTGTATCACCGAAATGCGAAGAGATCTTGTGCTTTGTGGCGGTGGGCGCGATCTGGCGGGATTCGGTAATGGCTCGGCCACGCGTCAATAAGGCAGACGTGTCGAATTCTCCAAGTGAAGCTTTCCGGATTGCGATTCTCTGGCAAGCAGTTATCCCGGTTTTCGAGAATCAGGATCAAGAGCGATGTACGAAGTAAGTGTGCATGGGAGGATTTGGACGACGTGTGGGTAGTCGCAAAACCCCACTTTGGCGCGTTCTCCACGAGCTCCCGTGACTGATCTGCTTGCTGACGCATACCGCGGAAACAAGGAATACTGTAAGTCTCTGAGTCGTGGAACGCCAAAAGGATAACTAAAACACTATCTCCAAAAATTCCGTAATTATATTATTTAATGTGCTTAGGTTTTGAAAATCCGTTGCAGGCTATGCTCTTTTTAGGAAGGTGCCATTACCTCAACCAGCAAGAAGAACTGCTACTTATCTCGTGGGCTTGCGGTGTCTTAGCTTTTAAAGTGCCCTCATCGATCTGGACCAGATAAACTGAATTGCCCGACATAGAACAATTTGGATGAATCAGTTCATGCAGTACAGAAGAAGAGACTGGTTCTTGTAAATAGTTTTAAAATTACGTACGCTCTTGCATCTCATTCGAGACTTCACGCGAATGCAACACACGCAAATCACTTTTGAATATCTCCCCAAGACTCTTATGTTAATACACTAACTAAAATACGCAACAAACACGGCCCCAAGAACCGGAACGCTCACCCCAACAGCTAACCCACAAGCGCCCCCCATTTCCCCCACAACCCTCGCCGCCCCACTA
>QGMK01000315.1:0-29015 GCA_007825345.1 Lachnellula suecica
GATGTAGAGAAGAGGGTTTAAATTGGGGGAGGGCGGAGAGATTGTAGTGATTGGGAGAAGGTAATGGGGCGATAGGTGCTTGTAGAAGTGTGACGATGATTGTAGTGTATCACGAGTGTATATTATTGGACCACAGGGTCACGAATAGACAGTTTGAGGGGTGGATGTGATTATGAGATTTTTACTATAATCAATGCAAAATCTCCAGTACCCTGGCAATTGACAGAGCACTATGCATTTCATGCAATGCACCGTAAAATGCCCAAATAACTCCATTAACCCGTCGGCCTTTAGCGCGCTGCATTACCGACTTTGCACAATATCATACTCCGTGATGCAATAAGTAGTATGCACTTTCCAAAAACGCCGCAGACCAATTTGCTTTTACACCTGAATCCACAGAGCGTTGTATGCCGGGAGGAAGATAAGAGTTGCTGTCCAAATCCCAAGAGAGACAGCAGCAATAAAGATAAACCTTGCCATCTTGTTGCTTCGACGGCTCGATCGAAGAGCCTGGAGCTCTTCATCCTTGACGACCAAGAAGTGACGCAAGCTTGAGACTTGGTATTCGGTAATGTATTTTAGATCACACTCTCTCGCCTTTTCGCCGGCGAACTTGCGGTACTCTCTCTCTATCTCGGCAACTTCAAAGCCATGCAGGTGTCGGACGACAGCAACTGTGCAACCTGTGCGGTGCTACATGATAAGTCAGCAACTGCCACGATTGTTGACGGGAAGTAAGTACCTTGCCGTGATTACAATGAATTAACAGGGGGTAGTTTTGTTTGTCGAGAACGACGTCCATGATAGAGTGCATGACTGCCTCGGAGATGGCAACCTTCTTCGTTCCGGGCATGTCGATGATCTTATGACTGATATCATTGGCTTTCATAAAGGCCTTGAACTCATCAGGGAAGTCCTTGTTGACCAGAGAGCTGAGGAGCATTAGTACATGTTACGGAGTTAAGCAGGCGCCACTTACACTATAGTCTTCAATCCGAGGGTTTGGAGAAACTGGTAGTCTTGTGTATGTGGAAAGCTGCCCCGGTATATGCTGCCTGGGATGACTTCGCCGAAGTTGAAGACTTTCTCGTCATCCTTGTCGTCTTCGTCCTCACCCTTGGGTGACTTGGACTTTTTGGGCTTCTTGGTAGCTATAGAGGATGTTAGAAATGGAATACAAAGGTATACAAAGACTGGGCGCCATACCTTTTTCTCCAAGATCTTCCACTCCATAAGTTTCATTAGACCCCAAGCCAATATCAGCCAGGAGCTCTCTGTGGTCTCTCTGGTCGATGCTGCTGGCGGACGACCATGTGCGGCGTTCCTCCATCTCTCTCTCCGGGCTACGAGAGTGACGTTTGGACTCGGACGTCATAATCGCAGCAGTACAAGTATCTTCAATATGGTGATCTTCAGCAAAGACTCTAGTCGTCCTCTTCGATACCAGGTTTCCCTCTGTCATCTTGGCTTCGTTCAGTTCTGTTCCCCCTCCAGCAGTATATCCACACACAGAGCGCACGTCGGCACAGCTCAGACCTCGATCGTAACCGGTCGGGTCTGAATCCAAGTAGGGGACTTGGTCGAAACGTCGGTCAAAGGACGCCGCGACAAGCGCGCTTTGTATTTTGGGGTTGGGAAGGCATATTGGGATGTCTTCTCGTCCGTTTGAGTTGTGTGGGGAATCGCAGTCGGTAGGGGAGGGAGGGGAGGGTTGACAGCGGGCGGGTGCTGGAAGTTAAAGGATTTCAAAAGAGGGAGTGTGGTGTAGCTTCATGGCTAGATGGTGTTGGGTCCCAGATTTTGAAAGACTGAGGTCGGGGGAGGGCCGGTCTCTTTAAGCTTGTTAAGCCAAGACCCGGCGCCCATGGTGACTGAATGGGGGTAGCATTAGCACCACAGAAACACGTTGTGAATTATTTGAAATCTAGCATGTTCTCGGAGCAGTAATTTAATGTTGCTTATGTGAATCTTGCAGTGTTGTCAATGCTGTGAATTTTTTGTCTTAATCATGCGACTAAGTAAGGCCAGGCGATACGTACATGTACCTGGGGCAAAAAGCAAGACCACATGCCTTTTGTAGGACAAGGCCACAGACTCGGATTTCGTATGTTCCACGACTCCGGGGAACTACGGGTGTCTTCGCATGAGAAAGCCGCGATGTCAAAGAAAGTTAGTGGTTCCGGACCCTTCACCACCACTCAATAATTAAAAAACAAGGGTTGGGACTAGCAAAACGTCATATCAGTCCCTTGCAAAGCCCGAGCGATAGGAAAGTGGAAATGTACCGCATCACCTTGAAAATAAGGCCATGTAAATGTCTCACTGAATATGGGACTTTGTTAGTTCTTATTTTCGGACCAATTTGGTGATCACTATTGCGGACTCTACTTCCACACTGGTATTCTAAGACAGCCCCCAAAGACGCCGTCCCTACTGGTATTACTCCAATCAAATGCGTGGCCGTTTACTCATCAAATTACCCCAATTAAAAGAAAGACGCTATGCTTTTAACTCCGCTACAATGCCCAGCCCTTGCTCAAATCGAGCTTTCCAAGTGATAATACTGCATACAAAAGCCCCGCCACCACCAGTAAGGAGACGACGGGACCGATAGGTATTCGACGTCCGGTCTTCTGTCGAGGCACTTCTTCGCTGCCCCCCAGCGAGAATCCTTTGAAAGTATCAGCCAAAGAATCAGCTTCTTCGGATTCGGCCGTTGGCGCGAAGAACTTTTGCTGGGAGAAGTTCAAGTCGCGACCAGTACTCCCGGCGCCATTGACCGCAGTCTCGTCCGGATCAGACCTTCTCCTTGTGATGTTATTGAACAAGTTTTCCTTAACTTCTTGTGACGATACACGTAACCGCGGTTGATTCGGCGGATTCCGCAATCGGTGGGCCGGTGTAATAGGTGCGGGAGGAACCTTAGCCCAGAAAACGGATGAGTTTTCAGAAACAGGCGTCTGCCCGAATAATTGTGGTTTGTAGCCTGCCTGAAGTGAACGAGGGGTGTTAAAGGCCCGGTGTTGAGTAGTTTGTGGAACGATTGGGCTCCAGTCCATTTGATCCGTATCGTCATGAAGTCGTAGGCGAGCTGGTAAATCTCCAGTCGCAAGATAGTTTTCGGACTCGAAGGGTGTCATCTGAGTCTCAGAACGTGCTGGGCTACCATATGTAATAGGCTTTCTCGATAGTTGCATGTTCGAAGGTCGGTTGTTGTGTGCGGCTGAGGGAGGAGAGTGTTCCCATGCCAGAGGTGATGAGGGTGAAGATTGATGAGATTGGGTTCTGGGGTTTGTGGAGATTTCATTCAGAATATCTTCCATGCTACTGCCGCCCTTGGCAGGTGGGCTGCTGGATGGTCCAACCGTAGTGAAATTCTGAACAGTAGTCCAAAGAGGAGAGTGGTCGACCTTTAAAGTGCGGTGGGATTTAACAGCTAACTATAAATGATCAGCGAAGTCAATAAAACGAATGAGAACTGACTTACTAAAGCGTTGAATCCGAAAGAAAGTAAATGAGTACCAATAACTGCAGGTCCAAACGGATCCGCAAGAACGCCCTTTCCCATGTAATAGTAGATAAGTGATCGAGTCACCCCCATTATAAGTTGCAGCTTATACCAATGTCGATATCCCTTGATGTGTGTGTGCAATCTTGCACCACCGGCCATTGCTTCCTTGATCTTGGGATTCCATGGAAACGCCACAAAGCTGAGTTGTAAACTTCGCCACACCCAAGTATTCGATGTTGCAGCCGATACGAGAGGCTCGAGCGAAGCCGATAGAGTTTTCGGAATGGAAAAGTTGGAGTTTTCTTCGGCATTGTGTAGAGCTGCGGCAATCAAAGCCGTGGCGTTCCAGAGGAGATGGCCAATAACTCCAGCAAACCAGCAAAGCTTCAGTATATCAAAGACCGAAATACTTCTGACTTGAACTTTGAACCTTCTCGCTCGAGTATCTTCCAGTTTTCGTCGAAGCCAATCTGACTGGGCAGTCTTTTTGGCAGCATTCATGCGCGCAAGAGCCTTTGGCGCGCAGTCTTCACAGACTTGAGGGTATCTCTTCTCGAGATCTCTCTTGTACTTGAAGTACTCCTTCTCGAGTTCCCTGTATCTAGGATGTGACGGGTCTGTTTCGACATAGTATTGGGCGAGCGAGGCTCGGTATAGGTGCTGGTTCTTTTGACATGTTGAACAAAAGATGGTCGCATCGGAACCTTGAGAAGAGGGCAGGTAGTCGGGTGGAGGAACGGCGTATGGGCGGTTTGAAGGTGCTGCATAGTCCGTAGCAACTGGAGGGTCTGTGATTTCACCATTCTGTCCTACATGTTAGCATCGTGGTCAACTAGAACTTGGGTCGGAAATACCTGGTCGAGATAGTTCATCGCGTCGCAATTTGCGCACTCCCACTGCGTAAGGACTCCATCATAGATGAGTCCAGATCTCCTGTTGCAATAAAAGCAAACCAACTTTTTCTTGCCGCGAAAGGAAGCCATGGCTCCATCGTTTTGGAAAATGCGATGTTGATTTGGAGATATGGACTCGCTCGTCGCCAAGATTGCTGTGGCGTACAGTATTCACCGACTGACAGCGGGTTCGTTCCGCTAGAACTCACCACAAAGTTCCATCTCATCTGGATCATTATCGCGACTGCAAGATTGTAATTTGATTTCACACGGAGGATGGTTTTCAAACAAACCACCTCAAAGTCAAATATATAAACGTTGAGCTGGGTGATGTTCCAAACTTCATTTCCAGTGGCTCCAAACCAACACAGATCACCCACTCCGAGTTACAGCATGACCTTTTTGTTACTTCCAAAGTGTCCATTATCTGTTTGAGTCCAAATTGTCAAATAACTATTTAAACGGTTGGTTACTCGTAGATCATAAGCCTGTTCACAGACATTTCACGAAGTACCGGTACGCGAGCCTCAAAATAAATGTCCAAACCAATGATCTGCAATATCCAAATTTCTGGCCCAGGGAATCGTATTGTATCAAAATGCACCTTCACTGCTCGACTTCTCATATAATGTATCGATAGCATCCTGCCAACTGGATCCACCAGCTTCACTTTATCGCAAATATTCTGTTCAGCCTCGTGTCCTCAAGATGGCAGCAATCTCAGCCTTACGCCTGCTCGTAGCAGCGATCGTTGTAGTTGGCACTACAGCTCTTGTAAGCAATACATAGACAGTCAAGGGCTCGTTACTGACAGTGGATTCAGCTGCGGCTTTCTTACATTCTACCAGCAATATGGGGTCGCCACAAGAACCCCGCCCTCGAACACCCAAGAACCACGCCCGCGCACATGGTGGTAGTCCTAGGCTCAGGTGGCCACACAGCAGAGATGAAATCCCTCATGCGAGGCATAGACCCAAGGAAATATAAGCGGCGCACCTATATAATATCCTCAGGAGATGATTTCTCTTCCAGCAAGGCCTTCGAGATCGAGAAAACCCTCCAGGCAAGATTCTCTGAAGGGACACCCACAATATCTGAAGGCGAAGAAGATCCCAAAGTCGGGTCATGGGAAATCAAGGTCGTGCCACGAGCCAGGAAAATACATCAGCCTTTATATACCACCATATTCTCCTCCGCATGGTGCTTGATCGGCTGCTTTAGGGTTCTGATTGAAGCAGCCAGGGAATCAACAGTGGCGCCTGGAGAATATCCAGATATTATCATTACAAATGGACCGGCTACAGCTGTAATAGTAGTCCTAGCTTCTATGGTGCTGAAGTATTGTGGCGTGGCTCCGGTGTGGAAGATGAACTCGGTATATGTGGAAAGCTGGGCGAGAATCAAGACTTTAAGTTTAAGTGGGAAGGTTTTATTGAATCTGGGATTCTGTGATCAGTTCATTGTACAGTGGGAGATTTTGGCCCAAGCTATCAATGGCAAAAGTAGGTGGAAGCAGGTTGAATGGCATGGATTCCTAGTAGAGTAAATAGCCTACAGTCATATTACAGATCCAGGTATTCGAAAATGTACAAATTGAAGGTTTGTATGAAGACATACTCTACATAATGTACATTTAACTCTGATTTACATACAAGTGAAAGCTTCTTAAGCCACCACGGCCGCTTCTTCCTCTGCCGCCTCCTCTTCCGGCTCGGCATCCTCTTCGCCTCCTGGCATACTTGAGTATGCAGCGTCTCGGTTCCTATCCAGGGCCTCAACCTCCTTTACTCCCCATTCCTTCCAATCTTCGTACACCTTGTCTTCTAATTTCATACCAATCTCCAAATTGTCCAACCCAAAGTACGCTCCGGTCCACAATGCCTCTTCCTTTGCAACTCGGCGCTCAACTTCCTCCTGGTACCGCAGGGCGTAAAACTCTTTTCGTGCAATATCATAAGCTTCACTTTTGCTGTTTCCTTTATTTTCAATGAGCCACAGCTGCCTTTGCACAACACTATAACATCATCAGTACAAAGCTCCTCAAACGTTGTGGCTCGAGCCGCACCTCTCTCCGCTCAGCGGCCTGCCCAATTGCTGTATCCTGCTCCAATCACACTTCTGGCCATCCCTTCCATCGTCCTCCAGTATAATTCTGGGCCTCGCCAGTTCCCACGGATGATCACTGTAGAACTCCCGCCGTAATCGATCCTCCTCGTACTCTATCGGTTGTGGTTTGAACATTTTGCTCGGCTTGCGGATTCGTGAGTTGATCTTGACGTCTCGGTGCTGGGCAGGTTGCATCCGCGTCAATATCTCTCCGGGCGGAATGGATCCAATCGTCTTGAACCATACTGGCGGTTGTGTTATGCTGTTGGATTCGAGGAGACGGGAGGCTGTTTGGTACACCCTCGAGGGCTTTAAATTGCGACCCCTCATGGTTCTAGTTGAAGAAACAGCAATGCTAGAGCTTCAAATTAACTTCAGACACGTAATAACCCATAGATAAATTACATACAGGAGGGCGGGAGAATATGCGACAACTTGCTGTAGATTTTGGAGAGGTTGTGAATATTTCGACAGGGATCAGTCGGCCTAAAAGTCCGCATCAGTTAGGCTGGGCAGAACAACCTCAAATTATTTCAACAAAACTCTGAGAACATTGGAGGAAGCGACACCACGCCAATCGATACCTGAACAGCGGCAAAGGATACAGGGAATATATCTCCAGCTCCAATGAATCTGCAAGAGCGGTGACAAAAAGGGCAATATGTCAGGCGGCTCATGTCATTCTTCTGCAGTTCTACTCCCTCGAAGGCCAGCAACATCGTCTCCAAGGTAGTACCACGCCAGGTGCTTCCTTTCCTATATCCCGCCGAATCTCTGCAATGTTTGAATCCTCGCTCCCGGCGTGGAGCTCGCCGTCAACTTCCATTGCAAATGATTTCGACCACAACTCAAGGACTCGAAGCATGGTTCATCAAATCTCTGGCCAGCGCTGGCCAATGCCACAAGCACCACCCGAAAATCCTCCATCCGATAACATTTTTCTCTTCGCAGAGACCAGATTTGTCAGGCAAGAGAAAGCCAGCACACAACGTCGCCTTTCGGCGGCAGCAATCCACTCGGGATACGGATGGGAAGGCAGAGGGTTCAAAAGGAGGGCAGAAGTTGACCAGACAAGAGCTTCTAGATCTGGTGGATCAATACGACGGAGATACGCCCACAGATCAGGTACCTTTGTTCGAAATACCAAATCTTTACCAGCCCAGTAATGGACCACATGTTACTGTTTCTGATAAGCCAGAAGACGAATGGCCGCCTCCGCATTATACCTGGCCTGCGGATGCCGAAACAAAGATTAGACTTGCTGAATTTGAATCAGCCGTTGACGCGACCGATCTTTCCGAAGATCCAGACGATCTATATCAAATTTACAGGACTCTTCCAGGGCCACGAGCACCATATCTCCCAGCACCGCTTCGAGCTAAGTTTCTTCGTCATTTGTATACAGTTGAACAAAAAGACGAGGTATCTATGCTTAGATACCTTTCTGTGGTGGATGACTTGAAGAATTCCGCCATTCCGTTGAACATTGTGGAGTGGAATAGCGCCATTTCGTTTGCTGCTCGCTACGTGACTAGGTCTTCGGAGATCGAAGTCGAGGCTGCATTGCACATGTTTAAAGAAATGGAGCATGTAGCAGGTATTAGAGCAAACGGTACTACCTTCAATATCCTGTTCGATGTTGCTTCTAAAGCTGGCAAGTTCACTCTTGCTGAGATGATCTACAAGGAAATGAATTCTCGGGCTCTAGAGCACGACCGGTATCACCACGTCAGTTTGATCCACTATCAAGGTCTTCAGCGAAATGGGGATGGCGCTCGTGCTGCCTACAGGACCCTAGTAGAATCGTGCGAGATCGTCGATACCGTTGTTCTCAATGCTATGATATCAGCTCTCATACTATCGTCGGAGCCAAACTCTGCAGAGAATATCTACGAGCGAATGAAGCACATTCATTTGAACCGAGATTCGGACACTCCGTTACCAACTCGAAGCTTTCTCGCTCAGCGCGAAATCACTCGAGTGCTCAAACGGCTAGCCAAAAGATCCAAGTTCAACAAGAGGAAACGGGATGCATTCCAGAACAAAGCCATCGTAGCTCCAGATCTTCAGACATATCGGATTCTAGTCAACTACTTTGCCACAAAGGCTGGCGATCTTAACAAGACAGCCACGCTTCTGCAGGAGATGAGGTGGTTCAAAGTCCCCCTACACGGCGCGTTATTCCTCGCGCTGTTCAAAGGCTTTTCGCTCCACGGTGGTATACGCTATACGCACTGGTCGGAACACCGACTCGAGAGTGTATGGAATGCATACAGTTTCGCCGTTAAGCGTGGGGAAGACAACTTGCATACTTCGCAGTGGATGGCGGTATGGATTTTGCGTGCCTTTGCGAAGTGCTCGGGGAAGGCTAGAACCGCTGCAGTGTGGGCCGATATCAAGGCGCAGTGGCAGCCTAATGAGATGGAGCTGGAGTTTGTATTAACAAGACTGAGGCCCCTAATGGAGGGCCCGGATGCCGCGCATATGAAGCATGATTGGCTGCTAGGCACCTTGTAGGATATATTAATGTGAACATCATATGTACAAATATTTCTGCTACCCTTTTCCTGATTCCACAATGTTTCGATGAACGAGATGGCACTCATTTCCATTTTATGATGTTTGCTTTCCTTTATGAACGTTACTCTTTCGGGTTTCTTTTTCCGCACCTCAACTCATGCGGTCATCCAAAAAGGATTGCCTTCTGTAACGGCTCGGGAGTCATGGAAAGTACCAGTAACCCTATCATTGGAATGAGGCTCATGTAAAAGAACGATTGAGTCACAACAAACGAGTAAACCGCGCAACAAGGAGTACCGGCCGGCTTAGGCTGTGTAGAGGCGAAGGTGAATGAATACCAATTACTACTTGAATATTGTGAGGGGACCGTTGCTCTGCACAACGCATATACGTACTTCCCTTCCAGAGTCCTCTTTATAACCCAATTTCCTGTTTTTTATATTGCTTCGGAAAGGAAGGTCCACTTGAATAGATTGAACTGCTCAGGGGTAGGCTACAAGAATGTCTAACAAACTCTGTCTAATTCTTGCGAATCAATTGCGGCTTGAGGTGCTGCTGAAGCTGCTGCATATCGCAGCGTTGCAAACCATAACCAAGAAGATCCCTGAAATACGCTGGGCAGAAAGACTCCGACGGGACAGAAAAAGTAACGTGAAATATGAATAATGACGGTCCAGAGGCTCGCAGATTTGCAGGCCGTTTAAGCAGTATTTTATAGGCTAGGCAGGAAAGAGAAACATTTTCCGCCTGCCATGAAATACTGAAGCTGTCGTTGAGCTGGTTCTCGTTGGATTGATAGTCTAAATGCTCGGACTTGATGCAGTGGACCAACAGACAAGGGATTCTAGTCAACAATGTACAAGAAGACCACCATTCTGCCACCCATGAGACATCATTGCCCTTACAAGTAGTTTGAATCGGTCAGATTCGTCAGAGAGTCCGAGAGGTAATTTCGCTGAATTTCAAAGACGGCAAAGACGACGTAAATGTCAAGGGTTTTGTGAGCCGTCATGGAATCATGGTCCCGTACCTTGTCTCCGACTTTCTGCATCTCTAGGGATCACCGACGTGCATAACCTGGTAAGCTGTACCTTACATCACAATATCGTTTGTTGTAAGATTACTGTCAGCTTACGCCTGTGCCTGAACCGCCGTTGGATTACAGGAACGGGCCGGAGTGACGTAAATTTAGATCCAAGGCCAACTTGCAATCGGTTGGAGATGACATTTGATATCTCGAAGAGCCGGAACATAACGAATGGGCTCCTCGATAAAGAACACCCCGGCTCCGGGTGCTTCAAACGAAGCAGTGATCAAAGAGCTGCGATATTGGGGGCACTATGGCACGGGAACTGAAATTGGGTTTCAACACCAAATATAGTCTGATAACTACTTGGAATTATTGAAGCAAGGGACCCTGAAGCAACAATGTAGAAGAACCTCGACCTTAAGGTTTCGAGCTCGATTTTGCTCCATGAGTAAGTAGCTAGAGATGGAATAACGAGGTTAAGAGTCTGCAAATTGTAGAAGCTGTGATCTCAGCTTCCATGAAGGAAGCTAGAGCAATCTCAAAGGTAAAATTAATCACATAAGTCAAACAATGGAAATTCAAACACAAGTGAGCTGCAAAGACGGCCCTTGCTCCTTTGATAACAGAAATCGCGTTTTGAAGCCCTTCACGTGATCGCGTGTTGCGCTAAAATATGTCGACTTCTTCCTGCCCACGAGCTCGCATATAATAACAGGAACACCGTAGGAAATTTCAAGCTGGCTTCCATTTTTAGAGGACGTATTCGAGGTCTCATATTCAAAATGGTGCATCCAGCGAAACCTGTGAAGCGCAAGCAGAGCACGCTCGATGCACCGGTATCTCCACCTCCGTTGCGCCGCAAGGTCCAGTCTACAACTACGCGTATGTCGTCCACGATCCCGCCAAAGTCTACCTGTGATGCAGCTAAAACTGTTTCAGCAAATGCCGTAGCCTCGTTCTTTACTCCCACCTCTCAAAAGCCTCCGGAAAAAATTATCTGGCAAGAACGGGCACCAAATGACGATACGCCAAGCACCCTTCTGGTTGGGAAATACGAAGCCGCACATGATTCGGTACCAGCTCTGAATCAGCTTGAAGACAAGAAGCAAAAAGTTGCGGCATTCGACTTTGTGAGTGGCTTTTCTTCTTGCTACGCATAGGCACGTCTGACGTGTTTTCATTGCATAGGACTCGACTCTCATTGAAACCGCTTCGGGAAAGAAGTTTGCCTCTGATAGCCAAGATTGGAAGTGGTGGCATCCTTCTGTGCCTGCAACGCTCCGAAAATTGTATCTGGAGGATGGGTACAAGCTTGTGGTCATCAGTAACCAGGGCGGGGTATCTCTGAAACCTGATACAAAAGCCCCCAAAGCGCATACATCAAAAGTGGCGTCGTTCAAAGCAAAGGTATCCGCTGTTTTCAATCAGCTGGACCTTCCGATAAGTATCTATGCGGCGACAGAAAAGGATCTTTATCGGAAGCCTAGGACAGGAATGTGGACCGAATTACTCGATGACTATGACATCCAGCCTGATCTCGAGCAGTGTATCTTTGTTGGTGACGCGGGAGGCCGTCACGCGGATGGAGGGAAGCCGAAAGACTTCTCCTGTTCCGACCGGTATGGCGTGAACTTCCGCTTGGCATACACATATTTACACAAGATAGGAATTTCGCGCAAAACGTAGGCATCAAGTTTCAGACTCCGGAGGAATTCTTTCTCCAAGAGCCACCAAGGCCGTTCACACGCACGTTAGAGCCATCTGATTATCTTCCCGATTCTGCGGCTGAAGGTTCGTAGTAATGATAATACCATGCCCAATAGGAGATGAGATTAATTTTCGTCTAGCCACCACGCCTTTTACCAAGAAACAAGATCTCGATGTCGTTATTCTTTGCGGCAGTCCGGGTGCTGGAAAATCTACATTTTACTGGAAGCAATTGGAGCCACTCGGGTATGCAAGAGTCAATCAGGACATTTTGAAAACGGTATGTGCCATCTGCCAGAGGCCGCGAAATCTTTCTAATATTCAGAAGCGAGACCGTTGTATTAAGGTTGCCGGAGAATATTTGAAAGAAGGGAAGTCGGTTGTCATCGGTATGCTTAATACGCCAAGCCTCCAAGATCAATCTGCAGCGCTAACTACTTTTAATATTCAGACAACACCAATGCAGATGCTGAAGTCAGAGGTAAATGGGTTGAACTAGCTGCGAAGCATTCCGTGCCCATCCGCTGCGTATGGTTCACGGCAGCGCCACAGATCTGCGAGCATAACAATGTCGTGCGAGCGTTGAACAACGCTGTGAGTGACCTATCCCTCCCCAACCATTCCTTCAACCCCAACGAAAGTCAATGCATGCAACTTCAAGTAGCAGCATGTGAAGCATGTACTCATCCGTGACACAGATGAACCCTGAAGAGCGTACGATACTCCCCACCATAGCATTCAGAACCTTTTCGAGTCGATATAAGCAACCCAAATTAAGTGAGGGGTTCCAGGATATAACGGAAATTGATTTCAAGGTATACTGACTATCAGCATTATACGATCTACTCTTTTGCACAAATGACTAATCCTGCTGCACCTAGTTCGACGGTACTGAAGCGGAGCGGGCAATATGGCTTCGACACTGGACGTAATGTTTCTCCTAGAGGAGAAGTCGTGCATGCTTCACAGCCGCATTCACATGTGCAGCATGCAAGGACATGCTCTGTTAATCACGGGTATAACTCATTTTTCAACGTCGGATGCGCCTCGAGCTATGTTGTGATTCGAGAGGGGTATTGCCCCATGAGTGTTCCACGACTTAGTATTCGCCATCTTCCAGAAGACAAAGAGTTACACTGTGCGTGAATGGGACATAGTGGTCGAATTAGTTGGGCTGCATCATTGTCACAACGTCCGCATTTTTGTGCTACCCCCCCTACGCGCCGCCTGCGACCACTTAATAATTACAATCCAAGACACTATAGCCACACATCATGAATGGCCAGTATTGAGGGCTACCATTGAGGTTTCTCGTGTGTTTTCCCAATTTGGAGAATCAACAAAAAGGGAATCAAAAGGGTCGAGGGATATTGCTAACAGTTGCCGGTCAGCCAATGATGTAATACAGTAATATTGCAACTTTGAATGCATTAGCAATTCTTACAACTCCCGCAACTCCCGGGTCAAGATCTCTCTACAATGATGTGGGAACATAAATCTCAATGGCTCGTTTTCTTGAAGAGGGGTGTCGGGAATATACTTCCAGTACTCCTAACTCTGATAGCTGTGGTGGAGGGATTGAAAGTTTCGTGATGCTGATGACTGACCCCACAATTGGTGAACGGCGCGTTGTGGAGACTCCGAAGAGAATTTGGGAGGTTGGGGTCCAGACCCGACGATCCCTGGGCTGAGTTCTCCGAACTGGCTTGAAACTATGGGGTAGACACCGCTATGGGACTCTCGCTCAGGTCACTTTCAGAAGGAAGTCAGTGGACATCGGTTGTTGTCTGGCAGTTACCCAGTGGCCCAACTGACTCGGCGAGGGGCCTTTCCGTCGTCAGCTCTACCAGAGATTTTGAAAGCCATGAACCAGACATTGCTTGATTTGGAATCTAAAAGTTGTAAACCTCCTGAGACTGGAGTGAAGTTTTACAGCTTATGCGGGAGTTGTTTTGCTGGTTGCTGGGCGGGACTTCGATTTTCGTTTGTCCGTTTGTGATGTGTTGACTTTTTACAGGGCTCCTCGATAAAGAAACCTCAGGCAAGGAAGGGAGCCACGAAGCACGCGCTGCAGGGAAGAGTCTTTGTTCCTGGCGGGTTACCCAGCGGGGCCGGGCAGACGAAACGGCCAATCCCACGAGCTGCGGAGGCTGGGATACAGATTCCGAAGCGATTTAGCCTCTCTCCTCCCTCCGCTACTTCGAAGTAGAAAGGTGTGATGAAAACTTTCAGCATGCTGAGCTCTTTCTTTCAAACGCCCTACGGCGTGCGATGAAGTCATCAGCTTTGTCCCATCTTTTCATCAAACATTATGCAGGCAGCTTTTTGATTATCTCAAGATGGAATTTTGTGAGATATGACTAAACAGGGTGCAGGGCGGCGGGGAAGGCAATTCTGGTGGTTGCGCTGATGCTTGAATGGACGCCGGGTGCTGGACGATTGGCTCGCTCAGGCAAAGCAAACTCAGGTACCCGACGGAAATGTTTCACGACGCAAACAAGGCGTAAAGACACTGCAACTGGCTGCATATTCGCATTCGGAAGCCCGTGGCTGGGGCTTTCATGGAGATGAATCTCAGCTAGATGTCTGTTTGCCCAGAATAATCACGGAGCACAAAACTTGCGCTTCTACGCTGACCGCGTTGGCTATGCATAGAACCTCATGGTGGCAGGCGTCGTCTTCCTATGGAAGAATCGAGAGCATATGATTTCTAGTGGGCTTTTCTCCGAGGTACAGCGTAAAAAGGGTCGGCCCATGCCAAAGAAAGAATGCTGCAGCCCATCACATCATAATCCCGGGTGTCGAGCAAGGTTGCGTAAGGTTGAGCAAAGTGAGCAAGGGAGGAAAACTTTAGGCGCTAGATCAACAGGAGGAATTTAGCCATAAACGGCTGGTCAGCGATGCTCCAGGGGCCAGAGAGCATGCTGTACGGATTGAGCTGCCCAACGTCAGTGGAACCTTGTCCCCCGGCGTGCTGGGTCTTCTGAAGCTTCCTCTGCAGAGTCTCTGCAGGGCCTGCCCTGCGCTCCCGGCGAAAATTGGGACCTTTGCGTGACTTTTAACAGGTTTTTGCATGGGCAAAAGGAAAAACCCCTGGAGGCCCTGTACCGACGTACTGTACAGTACGCGGGTTGTCTATCTCGTGGCATAATGGTTGGACTTGGGAGGCGGCCCGTGGAAGCTCCTGCGGTGTCCTCTTCCACCAGTTAGAACTCGTCTTCCCTAAATTCCCTTGGACCTTACGGAAAGACGTTCAGATGCCCTAAAGTCGCGGGTTCCGGTGAGCCAGTGTTTTAGCTTATCCAAGGCGAAGGTTTTGCGCCGGCCGAGCAAGTGCTGGTGGAGAGCGGCAGGTGGAAAGCAGTGGGACCCGTGGGAGGTCTGGAGGGGGTCTAGCTCTTACTTCTACCTTCGTGAGTTACTACCAGGCTAGCAGCGCGGCGCTGCGCGGGAGTGGGAGTGTCTCGCCAAATAGACGCAACGGCCGGGCTACTGGGGACTGGGAACTGGGAGCGAGGGCGAGGAGAGCAAGGGCCGCTCCAGTGCCCCCAGCATCACAACACACAAAATCACTTCCCTCTCCCCAACCCAGCTCATGTCCCCTCTGATTCACTATTCCACTCTCTTCCGTCTCTCTTTTTCCCGACAGCAACACCACCGTCACCATTACTGTCACAGTCGCAGTCGCATCGCGCTGTACAATTCAGTCCTTCAACTATTCGTCCAACAGTGCACCCCCACCCACCCAAGATCTGAATCCCGCACGTGAGAGCGCATGTTGTGATTCGAGGTGCAACAGTCTGATTGGTGGCGCAGAAGACTCGCAGCAAGAAATTATTCGATTCCGACACTGACCTACGTGGACCCTTCGATATCACACGACTGCTCTCCAGCAGACCTTGACCACGTATGGTTCTGAGCCCGCTATTTCAGATCAACTCTCCCTCGCCAAACAAAGAAAAAGAGATTTGATACCATGTCGTCTATCTCGGTATAACTTTGCGATAGCTTCGCAACCAGAATATACACCCATACAAGCAATTACAAAAAACGTAAAAATGTCACCAAAACTCAAGCCGCTATTATTGCCGAAGTTGGTGGAGGAGCGGAGGCAAAGGGAAAGTGCCATATTGGACTCGGAGATGGACCTGTCCTCGTCGTCCTTCTATTCTCAAACTTCATCTGCCTCTGAGGTACCTTCGCCTGTTACGCCCACCTTCTCTAATAGAGGGCACCTGAGATACCCAAGCTCAGCATCCTCAATCGAATCATCTTACCACAACTCGACAACAGACAGCCCGTCCTCGCCAACATTCGGCAGCTCCAAACCCGGCAAACGGTCGCTGCCCGATGTGCAAGAGGAACCCCAGGAACGCGACGATGACTTCGACATGTTTGACGACGAGAGCGAACTCTATGACTGCCTGTGTAAGTCCATTCTTGCCGCGCGGATAAGTGGTAAATAAACATTTGAAGTATTATAGCTAATGCTTGTAATAATAGGCGACAGCCAAGAATGCTTGCACAGAAACGCGACCATGGCGCAAAGCTCGGAACAACTGCCCACGCGACAAGATTTTGATTATGATCTGGCCGATGGGTTCTTCAGTGATAGGGAGTTTTCACTAAGCCCTCGTTTGAAGAAACGACGAGCGAATGAGTCAGCCCTCAATGGCCTCGCGACGCGTTTTGGGACCAGGTTCCCCTCGTTCTCCCGCAAGTGGCGCTCACGAAAGGGGGCAAGTTCGACTTCAGTCACCTCAGATGCTCACCGCGAGAGGGCTGCATCCCGTGGCGCGTCAAGCCGATCTTCTTCAGTTTCGACCTCGGCGCGACAAGCATTAGACAAGACACTTGAGCCTCAAATGCCCCCCACCCCTACCAAAAGCGTGTTCGGTAGCCGAGAAGATCTTTCGATTACAGCCCCAATCGACATTGAGAAGGCCAACAGTCATGAAGAAGTGCGCGACGAGAACTTCGCTACAACACCGCTTCTTCCTCCATTGATGACTGATGCTTCCGCCCATACCAAGCAAGTTATGCAGTCGCCTTTGCAATCACCATCGGTCGCCGAAGCTAAAGATCCTTTCTCTGGAAACGTGACACCAATAGACACTGTCACCACCCATCAGTTGTCGGGAGTTCCTTCGCCGCCACTCAGCACCAGACCATCAATCTCCTCATTCCATCGCGGAACCACCAACCGACCTGGGCAGCTCTGTCCATCGTCGGAAATACCCCCGATCGTCATCGCCGATCCCAATGATGAATGGGCGAACAAGCTTGGCCATGCTAACTTCACAATCTACCCGGAACCTTATTTACCAGAGATTTTCGATCTAGAGGCGTGCAGACAACTGCGCGCAAATTGGGACCTGGCAAGATGCAACTATACCAAGCACCTCGTCCGCACAGGCGAGCACTATGGCGTTACATCAAAGACTTACAAGCTCACCGAAGAGAAATGGGCTGCAATCGATGCGACCTGGCGCAAGCAAAACGATCTCACCATCGGTAATACTGTCGACAGCGGAAGCGACGCCTTTGCAACCTTGAAACACACCCGGATCGGCGATGGTAGCAACAGCAACATAATGACTCGCATACCATCCCTCAACGATCCTCGCAGCGAGGGCAAGTTCCCGCAACTCGGCGACGAAGACATTGTTGGGCCTATGGTGCAAGTTGCCGCCCAACTCCAACGCAGCCCCAGCAAGAAAGCCAAACTCTTCAAGTTCTTCGCGGAGAAATTTCCCGCCAACTTGGGCCGCTCACCCTCCTACTCTTAATCGGTATCGCATTGATAGCATGCCTCACGACCTATACCTTTACTTCTTCTGTTAATGTTTTATGGTTGCCATTTGTTGTTTGTAACAACATTACGAACTTCACGAAACGCAGTCTTTTCTTTGCTGCAAATATCAGATACCCACACGCTCCTTAGCAAGCTACGCTCCTTCGAACATGTTTTTCCTTTTTGGCTTCAACATATTGTCTATTTATTATTGATAAAGTCTATATCTTATTGTTTGTTTCTCCTTTTTGGTCTTGTTGGGCGCTGGGATCCTTAGACTTGGGCTTGGACTTTTAGAAGAGTAGGAAAAGTGCACGTGCATATAAAAGGATGGACTGGACGGGATGTCCAGGGAAACAGGGTATGGCGCATCTTTTGGGAAGTGTGTTTTCAAGAGGTGTACTATACATAACATTGCATGTGCAAGCCGCGGATTCGGCTTCAGAAGGGGAGGGGGGCGAGCGGGGAGGTTTTTTGTGTTGAGGCAGAGCGAGTTTGATACAAATTCTTCGTTTGTAGTCTGAAATGGCGGCTGTTACCTTCTCAATCCTTTTGGAATGGTTTGGGAGAGCGCAGTCTTTAGAGTTGGCTTCGGGGTCGGGACAGTTGTAGATGTATTGATCCGAATGATGATGAGACGAGTGGTGGAGGAAATAAGAATAAACTCAATAACCAAACCAATGTGGAGTGAGCATGCGATTGTGACTTGCTTGAGCAGTCTTGATCACAATAGGTGCAAGTGCCATCGATCTGCTGGTGACGGTTTCACAGGCTATGCATCTCCTTTTTCCTGAACCCTTGACTGAAGATGGGCGTTTCGATTTCCATTTCCGTTCCACCGGGAGTCCTGAAACTGCGGCGCTCGACGTTGTCCCTTTTATTGGTCGCCTTGCTCGCGCTCGCCCTAATCCTATCTGGGTCCACCGGAGAGGCTGGAGGTCTTCTGCAGCCTTGTTATTATGTATAAGGTCCGCCTTTCTCGCCTCGCCCCCCTTTCTTCTTCGTCCTCGTTTAAATGTTTTTACACGACCCGTTAACAGCAACTTAGTGTTTTCATAACAAAAGCTTGTCATTCAAGTGCATAGGTATGTCTACGGCCAATGAAGAGGGATGGCTGGACATCTCATCCTGGAGTCCGACGCTGCTGGAAGATGCGTTTCTTGATATGTGGGCAGACTCAACAGCGTACCAGTACCCAGAGACTTCGGCAATAAGTGAGTCGACCCTCTGGTTTGAAGGTATAATGGGATCAGATGGCTGCAATACTATCGCAAGTCGATCTGAGGCCACTCCGGAGAGCAAGTACTCCTGCGTATCTCACCCAGATATTCCCAGCCCAACTGCAATTGCTAGTCCACCCCATGTCTCGCATGACATACTTCGAACGCCACCAAGCGTCGCAGAAGAGGCTCCGCCAGCAGCGGCCCTTTTCAAGAACGACGAGTGGGACGAGAGTAGACTTACTCGATATGTCCACGAGTTTGAAGGTGGGCCGGAGTCAGGATCTCCCAGAAGAAAACGGAGACGATTCGAGCCGGAGCGACGGAAGGAAGTCAGCCAGTTGCGCAAGGTTGGAGCTTGTATTCGGTGCAAACTAACCAAGTCGCCGGTAAACAAAATCCTGTCGGCTCGTTGAATAAAAATTGATGGCATCAAGTGCAAGATAGATCTACCTTGCGCATCATGCATCAAGGCTTGTGGTGATCCAAGGCTGGGAGCTATCCTTTGCGTGCGGCAGAGTATGCTGAATGTGCGGTTTGCATATGGTTCGTGATCTTACTTTGGGACAATAGAGGAGGAGTGTGAGCTTACTATCAACAGATCTCTGGCGTCGAGATTCTGATCTTGCGTGGCTTAAGAATGAGGTCACTCCGTTGCATGGCGACCAGGCGACGCTTAAAGTGTTCCTTTACAAAGTCAGGGGCTCTGATAATTTTGATTTCCAGGAATACAAAAAGTCGTACGGGGATAGAATAGGGGAAAGAGCATCTCCTTTCGAAATACAAGTTCAGCCATTCACGCCAGTAATCGGAAAGGAGTGGTTGCATGATCTACACGTACGCAATAAAGACGGAGATGGAACCATTGCTGTCCAAGGGCAGTTCTATGCTATTCCAAAGAAATCACTCCCAAACCTCGAAGATATCGAAGCATGGGCGCTGGATACGACGGTAGCGTATCCCATGCACGCTTTCATAGGTTGGCTACGTTCATCTTTCTTGCACTTCGCACGAAGGTATTCGGAAAGTGAGAAGGAACTCCCGCTTGTGAGTCGATCTTCAGTCCGGCCCTCACAAGGGAACCGTCATGAGAGGATAGTCGTAGCTTGTGGACTGAGATCGTATCACTAGAGCTAACGATCTTCATAGAAAGGCATAGTTCACAAAGCAATGCGGTTGAATGCTCTTCATGGTGTATGGTCTCGCAGTATAAGTCTCCCCGAAGGCAGCAAAACGAAGTATGCATCACGAGCAGTGCACAATCAAATCGCCACTATCGTGACCAAAGGTATCATTGAACTTGAAATCGACCTGTTATCATCGCTTCAGAAACACATTTTCGGGCCCAAGGGCGTTGGAAAGGGTAACATGCTCCCAATTTGGACATGCCTTTGGCTTCTGATCCTCACTTATAGAGCCACGGTCAATGCTTGGTCCTCTTGCAAGCACCGTCACCGCGATCTAGCTCTGCAGATGTACAATATGCTTGTATCCATCTATTCTGGGCTTTTTGCATCCTCGTCGCCCTTCCGACTCAATTGGTTGATCCGAGATGTCTACGACATATTCGGTGGAGATGACATTCTTATGCAGAGAATGGGAACTCTCAAGACAGAGTTTGTGTTATTTGGTACGTATTCCGCTTGTATTCCGCTTGTGTTCGGAATGATTGCATTCTCTAATCGCGGACACAGACGAGTTTGGGGGCCACCGCTACACCAACGATGGCCTTCTGCGGTCATTGATCTTTGAGCGCGAGATTAGGGGAATGAGGGCACCTCCAGACCCGTTGGCCAAAAAGTACTATGAATCCTCGTGCGAGAGCTTGGGGTACTTTCCTGTGGTGGCTGGCAGCGGGGTTGGGCTTGATAGGGTTCGAGAGCCTAAGGCTTACCTTTTTGATACCTTTTGAAAGTCTTCAAGCATATTCTAGTGTGGGCTGTGAGCTAGGTATGACAATACATAGCAAGGTACATTTAAATTGTGCAGGATATAACAGCCGTCCATCAATACAGGAAACCGTCACACATCACACCCAAAATACATTACTAGAGGTCCCGATAGGAACTACACCACCGGCTCTTACTCAGCAATGCCGCCCAGAAAGCGGCGTCACGTAGGTAGATGTGGGCCAACAGCCAGGAGGGCTCTTCGAAGCTCCACGTGCCTTTCTGTCAAGCATTTGCTCGTTTTCCAGTACCAACGACCGTAGAAGACTGTCATGTGGTTTCTGGAAGAGGCTGGTTTCATATCTGTCTGATGAGGGTCAGGTTAGCTTGTGATGTTGAGTCTTGGAGGCAGATTTTGACACTAACAAATAAAATCGAATTCTGTCTTCAGAATCGCCATGGCGTCAGTGATTTTTTGATCTTCACCAAACATTTCAAAAACCTCGTGCTTCAGCCAGTTCAAGTGAAGCGGTGAAGAGGGACGAAAGAGTCCGGAATATATCGAGACTAGCATGTCATACATATGTTTCGCGAGATCATGGGTATCTTTGCCAGCAGTACCGATTGAAGTTTGCACTGGGCGACCCTTAATGGTGCGCCGATATGTCATGATCAAAAGCCACAGACAAATCCATACGGGTAGCATGTTGTGTTTTCCGCTGCCTTTTTGGGACTGGAAAACTAGCTTCTGGAGTTCAGACAGTATTTCAACTTCGAGATCTATGATACCTTGAGTAATGATCACAGCTAACTGCAAGTGTACCGTCTTTGAAACGTGCTCTGGTACGCTCTCCGGCGAGTCTTGGGTCAGAGGAAGCGCAGAGCACCATATGGTGTGAAAACAGCTCAGTCGAACCGCTTTACGCATGAGGCCAGTCTGTTAAGAGTGTCAGGGAGCGGTCTAGAACAATGTGCAGTAAGGTCAACCAAAGCTTATAGTTAGACTTACTAGCGCAAGTTCTTTCTTGCATTGACAGTTACCTCACAGCAAGAGAGAAGAGTGTTCCGTGAAAGCCAGACTTGAAAAATGGTCGACGAGAGTGCCGGGAGTTTTCTAGAACCCATGTCTCTAGTTTCTCCAAGGTGGGTAGGCTCTCAGCTGGAATGGCGAAGTATTGAACACTCGTCTGTGCAATACTGCATCCGTTGCGATTGGCAATGGTAATATTAAGGGTATGCTCTACCGCATGACTTGAGTGTGGAGCGAAATCTTGGACTTCGAGTTCCAGTATTGACGCGTCCGTCCAAGGCTCATCGTAACCCCTCTTCCACGAAAATGTGTTGGACACGTTCGAAGCTGAGCGAGTAGGAAAGTCGCATGGGTTGACAAGGCAAATATTGATCGTCCTCCTAGGACCACGTAAATATGTTACATGTTCTTCCAACCACTTCAGATCGTCACCGCGGCCCATAGATCTGGTGAGTGGTAAGTAAGTCCTTTGTTTAAAACCATCTGCATATTACCTGATGTGAATCGCATGTCTAGTAGTTTTTGACGAAGGCATATTGATGTCCCAAGCTTCGAAAATTTACAAATCTTCAGGCAACGCGCACATGGCACCTGAAGCTTGCGCTAGGGGGTACTTGTAAGCTGGGCAGACGTGTTCCTGCCATGACCTGACTTACTGGAGTTTTGTTGATCCTGCATGGGATACAAGCGCCAACTTGGCGCACTTGTTCGACCTCTTTCCGGCGTTTCTGTGCATATGGCTTCCGATACTTACAAGACTTCGTGGGCCTGGAGACTTCGAAATCATTCAGCAGGTTTTCGAAACTTGTGTGGTGTCGTATGACTGATGATACCACTCTGGTTTGTGACAGCGGCTTTCTTGCAGGCGAACCTGATGCTCTAGCTGATTCTGGCTCGTCAGCATCAGCTCCAGAAATCTCGTTGGGGCTGGTGGTGTTCCGATTCATAGACTCTGCAGGAATGCTCGAAGGAGGTAGAGCAGATGGATCTTCGCCGAGTGATGAGGGTTCACCGTTCGCCAAAATTTGGGTGCTGCCATCGAAGTGAGAGTGATGAGTTATATCCATTGGATCATTCCACTCCGGCGCTCCAATGAAGGCTAAAAATTCGGCATCGAGAAGATCAAATGCCGAAGCCTCATATTCCAAAAGCTGAAAGTAAGCCATTGTTACTGATAGTTGAAGGAATTGGTTGGGATCGAGAGCAATTTAACAAGGCTGAAAGAAATGCACAATGGTGTTTCATAGTTCGTTGAGATCAGGAAGAGTAAGAAACTGCATAGGAATATATGGGGACATGAAGTAGGGCATGAGTATTTGAGGTAAAAGAGGGCAAGGCTGCGCTAGCAAAGATGCCCGGTGAGGCCTGAAACGGCAAGAGCGATGAACCAACCGCGCCTGCTATGAGACGCCACTTCAGTTTCGGTGAAGAGGCCATGTGGGAGGTACTCCCAAAGAAAATAAAAGTCTAGAAGATGAATGGTCAAAATAAACCGAGAACATAATAATAATCGTCATCATGGCGCCCGGCCCTGGAAGAGTGGCTTAGCTTCATTGAGGTTTGTGAACTACGACTTGGGATTCTTTGGGTCATCCGAAACTTGTAGCCTGGCAAATGACATGTGTACTCCGCCCCGGTTCATTGATAGCAAACTCTGAATAGAGATAGAACAATTTATTGGATTTAATTCTGATCCCTGCGATATTTCGAGCGTGGAGGATAGCAGAGATAAATGTCCCAAACGAATCAGATCGGTCGGAATTGCGGACAAGAGGAGAACCGTTAATGGTCCCGGATATCCTCTAAGACTCACATCGCCACCCCGAAAGCATAATAACATCGATCCATTATGTTGTGGCGTCAGTCTGTGCGAGGTTGCGCGGTTTCCAAGTGCCGTCACTATCCTGCACAAACTGGTAATCGGTATTTGAGAAATCCAGATACTTCTTGATTAAAACGTCCTTCGAATCCCAGTCAGATGGTTTCTTCATTAACTTCCGACCCAGTTTCTTTTCGTGCTCGAATATAAGTGATCGTAGGAGTTTGTCCCGAGAATGTTGAAAAGTTTCACCATCCGCAGCTGTTGGTAAATTCGAAGTGCAGAACATCATCTCGGTCTTCAAATTTCCCATACGCTCGATGATCCTCATGTCTCCTCCGAAAAGGGCCATCACGTCACTCTTCAGCCAATTCAGCCAGAGTGGGGATGACGGCTTAAACAGCCCCGAGTAAATGGATACAAGCATGTCATACATATGCTGGGAGAGCTCAAGGGGACCTTTCGAGGTACTTTGGCAGCACCAATATTGGTTAGTATCGCGATAAGTTAGTAGCAGAAGCCATAAGCAGGTCCAAATCGGAAGCATATTGTTCTTGCCGGGACCCTTACTGCCGAACACAATATTTTGCAATTGTGCCAGCAGGTCAATTTCAAGATCTACAACCCCTTTTGTGACAATCACCGCGAGTTGTCTGTTGACGGCGCTGGAGGCGTATCTTCTGGGGTCTTTGCGAGACTTCCGCGGCTGTGGCAGTTCCGATCTCCATATTCCATGTAAACAGCTCATTCGAACGGCTTTCCATACTAAGTCTTTCTAGAAACAAAGTAGAATCAGAATTAAAACGACAACACAGACATTGAGAGCGGCTTACTAATGGTAAATCTTTCTGGCAGTCGCAGTATCTCCGAGCGAGAGAGAGGAAGGATCCTTGAAAACCCCCCACCAGTGCACGTCTATGGTTCAAGGTAGTATCGAGGGCCCAATTCTCCAATACTTCCAAGCTCGGAAGTGACTGATTAGGAATTGCATAGTATGGGAGATCCATAGATTCGGATGATAGAGTCACATCAGATGGACCGATGCACTCAGTTAGGACGTGCCGATGTCTTCTATTAGATCGTGGTGTAAAAGCTTGCACTTTGAGGGTCAAGGGGGCTGCAAGTTTCCATTTGTCGCCGCCGGCCCAGATCTGATCTGGGTCGGCCCACTCTGACGGGCTTGTATCGCAAAGGTTATACGCGGATATACGGAGTTTTACTTTTGGACCGTGCAAAGAGGTGACTTCATTCTTCAGCCATTGGATATCTCGGTCACGTCCCCAAAGATCTGTCTAATCATTAGCATGCGTTGAAGATATTACATCTAAACTGGGTGCAAGATGTAACGTTATGGAGATGCAGAAACACGCGTTCCTTACCTACTGTAAAGCGAACATCAAGCAGTCTTTGGCGAACACAGAGTGCTCTTCCGATCCTAGATGATTTCCCAAGCTGAAGACAGGCAGTACATGGCAGATCAAGGTTGCACTAGTCGTATAAGCCTCAGTAAACCGACAGTCCAAATATCGGTGTGACATACCCTAGTTTTGGTTATTTTGCACCAAATGCAGGCCCCAACTTTGCGAACTTGATCCACCTCTCTCCTTCTGTCGGCGGCAAATGGCCTCCGGTGTTTTGCTCTGCGATCGAAGTTTGCAGTCCCGACAAATTCAGAAAGACAGTCTTCAAATTTACGCTTCTTTAGACAATCAGGTGTTGAGCTCGGAAGACTGTTAATCTCGACTGGAGAATTTGGCTGTTGTGCACATGGGGGACTCTCATGGCTGATTTGGGGATCAACTTGGCTAGCAGCGTCAATGAACATTGAGAGGCCTTCATTCCTGAGGGGGGCAGCATGCGTTGTAGGGTGTTCATCATAATACGTGACGGGCTGCTCCGGCAAAGCGAATATTTGACTGTGAGCGTAGTTGAGATCTTCGGCATATGCTTCTCCAATCCAGGTGAATGACCCGGGGTCCGTATAGAGCCCTACGTCGAGATTCGCCTCCTGATACGAAAGAGCAAAGGGATCCATGGCTTGGGACATCTGCATCAAGGCAAGGAAGTCATCGCCTAGCCCGAGAAAGTCCAGCTCCGCGTTGGAGTCGAAAGGCATATGTTCCCCCATTGCTACAGGTAGAGTGATACGTACAGCCTCGAATGCTGGTTGAGATGAAGGCTCGTCTTTGTTCGGAAAATAGCACAGGCAGATAAAAAACAGATATGAAGCTTGCTGGAAACAGCTCAGAACAGCGGAAGAGCGACATCTTATGTAGAAAGGACGGACACTTGTCTGTTTGAAATACTGAGCTCTCCAACGCAAGGCGACCTATCAAAAGCTGTGGGACAAGCCACACAAAATCCGGTGAGCTTAAAGCAGAATCTTGTCACCTGATATGGCGAGACTCTTGAATGAGATGCGATCCGAATTCGGTCTCTCGGTGAAGTTTCCGCAGCCTCGGGAGACAGACCGAGGAATACATAAGTATAAGTACTGACGAAAGAAGCGCTATGAATGTCAGAAATAGACAAAATGATGCTTTTGACAGGTGCTCCCGTGGACTACGGCGCTGGCCGAAGAGGTTGCGATCCCGGGGAAATGACGAATTTCCCATCGTCAGTCCAAATTAGTACTGAGTCACCCACGAAATCTGCAATTGAAGGAGAAGGACTTATAAAATTAGAAGACAATTAAAACAATCCGATTAAGACTACCAAAATCTTTATAAATGTTCCAATAATTATAGACGCGCCATTTTTCGACAACGATTATTGAATTTTGTTTGATCCTGACGCATCGAGTAGTACAGACAGTGACTCGACGCGTGCTGGTAAAATTCTTACCCCACCATACATTAGCGTGGAAGCGTATAAAACCAGCCAGCACCCCACTTCACCACCGTCGATTGAAGCAACACCACAGAATATCATGGCCACCACGATCGTATTAGGTGCCCAATGGGGCGACGAAGGGAAAGGAAAGCTTGTGGATATTTTATGTCCCACAGTCAAATTTTGCGCAAGAGGTATGTCGATTTACAATGTCTTCTTGAATTATTACCCCAAGAATAATGTCCCACTGCTTCTGAAACATTCTCAATGCTCAATGCTAATTATTCACTGTTTGCAGGTCAGGGTGGAAACAACGTACGTTAAATACTTCTGACTCCAAATCGCTGGGTCACTGCCGAAGTAGAAAGCTGATTTTCCATCTCTCTAGGCCGGTCATACAATCGTTGTTGGCAGCGGAGCCGATAAAATCACGTATGACTTCCATCTCCTACCCAGCGGACTGGTCAATCCAGAATGTATAAACCTCATCGGCTCTGGAGTCGTCGTCCACGTCCCCGCCTTCTTCAAAGAACTGAAAGACCTCGAAGCCAAAGGGCTAAATACTGCAAGGGAAAGGGTGTACATTTCAGACAGATGCCATGTCGTCTTCGACCTCCACCAGAAAGTCGACGGACTATCAGAATTGGAACTGAAGGGTGGAAAGATTGGGACAACTGGAAAGGGTATAGGACCAGCATACTCCACCAAGGCATCGCGAAGTGGCATTCGGATTTCGGAAATCTTCGACGAGAAAGTCCTCGAGGATAAATTACGGGAGATGACAAGGGGATACAAGCTTCGATATGGGGATCTTTTGGATTACGACGTTGAAGAGGAGATCTCGAGATTCAAGCAATATCGCAAAGACTTACAGCCATATGTAGTCGATGCGATACCACTCGTACAGTCCGTCCAAAAGTCGTCGAGTCCTATCCTGATCGAAGGAGCAAATGCAATCATGCTGGATTTAGATTATGGGACGTATCCTTTCGTCACCTCTTCAAACACTGGAATGTAAGTCAACCCCAATTTTGGCCCTCGGAGAATGTCTCACAACGACTGGGTCATTGTAAAGCTCCACAAATGCTAAGTGTATTGTGTTTCATAGTGGAGGGATCTTGACTGGTCTCGCAATCTCGCCGCATAGCCAGAAGATCATCTACGGTGTCGTCAAGGCGTATACGACTCGAGTAGGCGGAGGTAAGATAACCTGTTAATGCATGTTTGAGGAGCCTTGAGAATGTCCCACGGCTTCTGAGATATCATAATGCACGTTAAAGAAAGTTAAGAGGCGTAGCTAACTATCTAATCCAGGCCCCTTCCCTACCGAAGATCTAGGAGAGGTTGGCGCCAAACTGCAAGATATCGGCAAAGAATTCGGCGTCACGACTGGCCGAAAACGACGATGTGGATGGTTGGACCTTGTGGTTGTGAAGTAAGTTATTCTGCCACTCTGAAAATGGTACTGCGAAAATGTCTCACGGATTATGAGACATTTAAATCTCACCTTTTCCCCTCTTGAATTTGAGCTAATTGTCCTGTTTAATAGATACTCGCACGCGATAAATTACTACACAGCCCTTAATGTGAGAAATTACTCCTATCCACTGATGCAAAATCGAAAAGTACTTACTTTTGTATAGGTCACCAAGCTCGATATTCTTGATAGTTTCCCTACAATCAAAATTGCCACAGCTGTAAGTTTACCCCTCCCAAATGTGCTCCTTGATCCTATATATCGAACTATATTGACTTCTCTCCAGTACATCCATCCCGACACCGGCGAGAAGCTCGAATCTTTCCCCGCAGATCTCAGTCTATTAGGCCGAGTCAAGGTAGAATATAAGGAAATGAAGGGATGGGAGAAGCCCACCACAGGAGCAAAGACCTTCTACGACCTTCCTAAAGAAGCCAGAGCCTATGTGTACGTCTAATTCCCTTTTCTTTCCCTTTTTTAATTGCCCCTATCGCAAAGGATCCAGCCCTCCAACAATGTCTCAAAGGCTCTGAGACATTAAAAATCGCCTATTTAGCCATCAAAGGTCCCTTCCACGAATCGCACCCCTGCTTTCTGGTGTGTGGAAGGGATACCACTTCGTCCGGTCTTACTGACTTCACGTGATATATAGCGAATTTATCGAAGAGTTTGTGGGCGTCAAAGTGAGCCATATCGGTACGGGTCCAGGGCGAGAGGCCATGATTAGCCGGTAACCGTCCTATTTTTCGTTATTTATTGCATCGTATAGGTTTTAGGAGGGTGTACACTACAGCTTACCTTGCCAATTACTATGCATTAGCCGGCCAGGAATAGAACTGTGTAGATAGATAAATGTCCCACATGCAGTGAGAAATTAAGATAGCCCCTTCTATGAGATTTAAATGCTGTGAGGGTAACGTCTGTCCCTGCGTAGCGAGACGCACGGTGTCCCGAGACAAATTTTATGAAATTATATCTTATGCTCCGTCTTATAAATTTGCTGTTTTATTCGTGATATTTTATAATTCTCTAGTATTTTGTTTATAGGACCTTTATATAATAAATAAAATCTGAACGTTTTAATTATCGTTATCGTTAATATATTTATTATAGAATTTAATACCCGAGATTTAACCTTTTATTATATTATAAATATCGTTAGCTATTTAAATTTTAAAGGTTTA
>QGMK01000316.1:0-28936 GCA_007825345.1 Lachnellula suecica
TGGGGATTCTTGGTGAGTGAAATGCTGAAGACTTCATTGGAGATGGGTACTGATGAACAGGTTAGGAGGTGGATCTTTCGTTTGAATCTATTCACGACGCTGATCACCACGCTTGCAGTGGTCTTCTTCATGCCGTTGAAGAAAGTTGAAGGGCATTGGAAAACGTGAACATTGTCTTTCGAATTTGCACCTTCAAAACTGACGTATGCAAAAGGAAATTGGCGGCTGTGGACTTCTTCGGGGCTTCGTTGACACTTGCCGGCTCAACGACTGTCATTGTGAGATTTGCTTCATGTCCGGACTCCTTCCACGTATGCTTGTAGTGACAGAATTCAGCTTGGGCTTACCTGGGGCGGTGCAGAGTACTCTTGGAGTTCTGTCCGGGTAATCGTCACCATGACTCTCGGAGTCTTGCTGACACTCACCTTCATACTCTGGCAATGGAGAGGCACGAAACATCCCCTCATTCCAAGTACGTCTTTCGCTACTCAATGTGTGATTCCAGAACATTGAGACTCCACAGTGCACATCTTCAAATCCAAAATGGTCATCGGGGCTTGCCTGACCATGTTCGTCAATGGCTGGAATTTCGTAGTGCAAGTATATTACATACCCACCTTCTACCAACTGGCGTATGGGTATTCTGCTGTGAAGGCTGCGTCCCTGCTATTGCCGCTTACACTTGTGCAAAGTACGTCTCTCTGGAGACACACAGCTGGTATACTACTGACCTTGGGCAGCTCTCAGCAGTACGCTTTCAGGTCTGATTGTATCATGGCGGGGTAGGTACAGAGTAAGTCTCACACCATTCCCTCACAAAGTTTTCTGCTGAAGCATGACAGGAAAGCATCATAGTAGGCTGGGCCATCTGGGCCATCGGCCTCGGGCTCTTCTCGACACTCAATGAAAACTCCAATCTCGGCTCCCAAATAGGATTCGCCATTCTCACTGGAGTTGGAGTAGGACAGACTTTGCAACCGTGAGTACATCCCCACCGATGGTATCGATTGTCTCACTCAAGACCGTAACAGATCCCTGATCGCCATCCAAGCAGGTGTAGCAGCCAAAGAAATGGCCGTAGTGACCGGGACACGAAAGTAAAACCCTCCCCTACCTTTCTTGCAGCATGCCACTCTGACTCCTAAAGCTTCGTCCGCAACCTAGGCGGGACCCTCGGCCTTGCCGTCACCGGCACAATCATGTATCCCCCTTTCCTTTCCCCACCCAACCTGACTTTCACTAACAACCCCCAGCAACACATCCATCAAACACGCCATCTCCGCTCCCGCGTTCAACCTCAGCCCAGCAGATATCAACAGCATCCTAAACAACCCAGCTTCTGCCCCAAGCGCAGTGCGAGAGGCGCTGTTCAAGGGCTACCGCGACGCATTCCGCATTGTATTTGTTGTTGGCGCCGCGCTGGCTGCGGGAGCGGGCGTTGTGGCGTTGCTGTTGATGCCGCAAATTGATTTGGATGGGAAGGAGAGGGAGCAAAGGACGGCGGAGACGCGTGGGAGTGAGGTGGTGGGGCGTGATGTGAAGGTTGGTTGAGAGGTAAAGGGAGGAGAGATTTGGCACGGAACGAGCAGCACGGTTCTATGCTTTTGAACCCGGAGATTCTGCGATACGAGGAGCCCTGGTGAGTTGTGAAAGTGTCGAAGGACGTGGACGCGAAGCAGAAAGTCCCATGAGGTTATTGATATATGCACAAGTTGTCGAAATGGTGACCGTACTGGTTGGACTTCATCCCTTGCGAGCCATGTTTTTCCACGACTTCTAACTCCCAAGATTAACTTGAAATGAAAGATTGTGGACTCGGATCTGAATCCTAATATTCTATTTAAAATAACACTTGAATTCTCACTTACGAGTGGTCGGTAACGAGATGTGTGACTAGAACAGAGCACGATTCACACGCGCCTGGGGCCCGGGCTGTGAATGGGACAGAGCTTTTGATATGTCCTTTTCGATTCCTGCGGATTCAGCTAAAGTTTGGTAGCTGGCATTGGTACTATCCTCTTTCATGATCTCCCTGCAATGCAACTTGCGTGCCTTTCCAACCTTCAGCCCCTTTTCTACATCTGACATCTATCCTTGGTAGCCGTGCACATTCCTTCCTAGCATCCTTCCTAGCATATCTTATTCATAATCCAGCTCATCCTCCACAGGACGCTTAAGATCAAAATACAAATCCGCCGGTACCACCGAGTACCTCTTTACACCAACCGCCGGCTCAGCCCTCGTCTCCGGGGTATCAAGCGGCGAAGACCTTCTCCCAAGACTTCTCACCCTTAGCCAACATGGAATTCTTCATCTCTGAGAGAAATACCTCAAACAAGTCCTTGTATATGTATCTTTTACGTACCTGTTCCCTCCCTTCCCGGTCAAGATGGTCGCCCATTCCACTTGGCCCCAGCATTGCCGGCTCGACGAGTTCTTGGCAATATCTGGCGAATGCCTCCAGCTGCTTCGTGGTGAAGTCTAGTTTGTCTTGTCGTGCAACCAGCACCGTCTGTGCGACGTCGTCGGCCCATGGAGATGAGTCTGCAAAAGGAGACGTCAGCATATTCCTTTTCTAAGAAGGGGCTCTGGGGGCTCTGGGGGCAGGTGAAAGACATACCGTCGAGATACCAAGTTTCTGTTTCCGCAGGGAGCATCATAAATTCGACTCCATGATTGAGACACGGATTGAAAGTGTCGGATTCGCTTTCGAGCAAGTTTCTGCTGATACCGTATTTCTGAACGCGCAGTGGAAAGTTTATCAGCTTGGAGATCTGGGAGACGTCGCTGTTATGGTCGAAAATCGAATAATCTCGTGGGATCTCTACTTGTGTAAACTTTTGGTCTCCTAGCATCATCATATCTCCATCGCAGTTCATCTTCACTGCTTTTACCCACTGTGCAAACTCAGTCAGTATTGCTTGGGTAGGGGTGGTATGTGAAGTGTTTGTCAATGTCTCGTAACTTCCGAGGCATTGAAAGAGAAACCAGGAGTCGCTAACCTACGTACCTTGGTTCCGTATCGAATCACGAAAGGATTCTCAATTTCACATCTGAACAGTACACCATTCCGGGCAAAGAGATTGAACGCCAGACGTAGGTCAGCAAGTGTCACATCCTGGTATTGCCTGACATTGGACTCATCATGTTCTTGCTTGTAACTGGCAATGACGACGGGACTGAAAGAAGCAATGTCGCTCGCGCGATCGCGGGTTTCGTAGCCCTTCAAGAGTGTTATTAGGCATTGGTTTGGTTGTACTTCGTGAAAGATCCCATTGACCCAATAGCAGCGGCTAGTTCCCATAGACAGCTCGATGGAGTGGTCGCGGCAGGTCTTGCGGAAGATTTCGATGGCTCCTGTGGGGAGGTGGTTGGCGACGTGGATCCCTTGGTGTTGATGGGGCTTGTCCCAGGCACGCTTTCGATCTTGCCGCTCGCATTCAAGCCAGATCAGCTGGGGGCTGGGTGAGTCTTCCGGAAAGAGGATTCCAAGGTTGAAGGTAGAGTGGGCGGTGTCTTCTGGTCTGAATGCCAATATCTGGCCGTACTCCTCGCACAAGAGGTGGTGCAAGGCCCAGTCTTTCTGTTGACATTTCGGTGTGCAGTACGTGGCGGACATGCATCCAGCGCAGGACTGTTCAGCATCCTTGCCGCAGACTGTACAATACCCCATCTTTGGTCTCTTGGTACTGATGTTGACGTTGACGTCGAGGAGAGAATTGGCTGGTCCTTTGGCGCGCGTACCTGCTCAGCTGGTTAGTTGTTGTGAGAATATGCAGAAAAGAAGTACCAAGAGAGAAGTCAGGTACTTTTGGACGCGTTTGTTAGTCATATCTTCGCAATTTCAACAAGTAATGCTGAGGCTGTGCAGAGGGGAGTGAATGCACGCGACGCGTCAAGTTGAGTGAATTGGGCAGCCCCCGTAAAACTCCGATCTGGATACGCCTTAATAGCATCAACTCAAACGACTTTCGTGGCTTGCATTATCCTTTCCTTCGTGAACTCCGCCTAACAAGAGCCTCTCTGCAATGCCGCAATGCAATCTCAACAAGAAGAGTACCGAAACATATAGTCACCCGGCGTTTTAGTACACCACGTGTCAAGGCAAAAGGATATGGTTCCTCATATACCCAAAACAATATCGGATCTTTGTAACGATATTCTCGTATCCCTGAGAAATAACCTCCCCCTCCCCTTCGCCCAGCCCCTGCTTTGGTGTGCCCACTCGCTCACGGCCTCGGGTCTCCCAAAGTTGTATCAAAACTTTGAAATCCGGACACGCGGGTGAATCCCATTTTTCGCTAGAAAAATTGGCAAAAAAAAAGAGCACCTAGGATTCGAACCCCAAAGTAGCAAAAGGTCGGCCTCATCTGGCTTACTCCTCCCTATACCCACTTAAGGGCCTAACACAGTCGTATAGTGGTAGTTATAGTTATTCGCATCCTAACACAGTTGTGTAGTGGTAGGAAGTGCCACTCTGAGTATCAAGTACTCAAACATGACTCGATTCGTGCTATGGGTTAGTTTACGACGATATTCTGCTTATTTGCGTACATATACCTAGGTGTGCTATTGCCGGTGTGGTGCCGTGGTCCGGACTGCAAAACAAAAGCTCCCGCCCACATTCACCGCGATGGAGACTTGATCAAGAGGAAGTTGGGCCGGAGCAGGATTTGAATGGATTTCTCGTTGAAGATATGTTTGGTTGCAAAAGAGCTGGCTTGACGGATGGTAGGTTTGGGGGAGGACAGTGATATAGAATTGTATCTTTATTGGCTGATATTAGAAGGTCTCTGGCCTGCATATAGGGCATGCAACAAGCGATAGCTGGAATACGTACAGTCATCTCGGATTGCCACCTAAGACCTAGATGCAGTTCGAGGCGTCCTCTCATTTCTCCTCGCAACCGTAGCCTCAATATTCTTCCACACTCCCCCTCCCACCACATGTCCCTTCCCGGTATGCACCCCAAACTGCCTCACTGCTTTCCCCATCCACCAACGCCGGTTCGCATTCACGGTTGTCGTGTCGCGAGCATAATTCGCGAGGCCAAATCTCTCCCTCACTGGGTACAGGTCTGCGATTTTCATGCGTGCAACACGTGGCTTTCCGAGGAAGTTCATGGTTGTGATATCAATTTCTGCCTCTTTGGGCGGGTTCTTGGAGTAACGCTCCAACATCTCGCGGGAATGGCGTACAAACTTCGGAAGCCGGAGGTGGATGTAGTTGACGTACGGTCCGGTGGTATATAGCACGCAGACCATTGGAATGATCCCCGAAACAACAACTATGCTGGCGTCAGTTCATGCATATCACGTGATATGAAGATGGAGATGGCTCTAACACACCAGCAGTTGAAACCCATGCAGGTTGGTCCTCGGCGTAGAAGTATGTAGGAGCTACTACTGTGCAGAAGAATGTGGCGATGAAGATCGTGGTGACTTTCAAGCTTCCGAGGAAGACGGTCCGGCCTGTCCCCGAGTGGTAAATGAGGAAGCTTTCTGGAAGCACTACGGGGAAGTAAGTTCAGATCTTAATGAGATTTTCTGAAACTCACGTTTCTTCTTGGGGGGAGTCCTTGAAGGGGCCGAGGAAGCGAATCGACGGGTGGCATCTTTGATTGAGATTTTTGGACGCCTTGAGAGCTGAAAGCGAGAGATAAAAGGTGCTCTGGAGCTACTCAGAGCTCTCCTGGATACAAGGTGCTGTATGAGCATGTCGATATCGCTTCAACGCGGCTCTCTGGGGTGGAATAGGGGTTTAACGTGAGTCCGTGACGCGCTTGGAAAGATTCAAGTGCTTCGGACGGGAAAAATGGACAAGGAAAACAACTCCATTGAGCCCGAAAACCATTCAGAGATTTCGAGAGCGTGAAGACCACTTTTGAAGTTTTTAAAATAATAAGTTCCGTTGTAAGAATGATTTGATATTGAGACCCAAAAACACTGCACGTCTTAAGCGCGCTACCCGCATAGGCGCGTGTTTAACCTTTTACCCGCCGTATTACTTTCGTGTTGACAGATATCTTCAGTTCACAATCGATACACGGCTGATGGGAGATGGAGATATGATGATCATAAGGAGTATTCTACGGTGACCCAATACCAGGCCTTTGCGTCGACGACAATATGAAGGGGATGCGCTTCCTCCAAACGCTGCTACTCCTCCCAGCTGTCCTGCTGGGCATCTCGGCATTTACTCCCCTATCTGACGACACACTTCGCAGCATTCCTTCTGCGGGCAACGACTTCGATATACATAATGGGGCTATTTTGGCGCCTATTTTGATCCCTCGAGTGCCGGGCACTCCAGGTTCTGTAGTGGTTCAGCAGCATTTCGCAGACTGGTTTCGATTAAACCTCCCCAAATGGACTATCGAATTTCAAAACTCCACTTCAAAGACTCCTGCGACGGGCGACACACAGGTTCTGTTTGTGAACTTCATACTCACACGAGATCCGCCATGGGCGAAACCTGGCGATGTCGGAAGGCTGGCCCTCGTCGCACATTATGATAGCAAGCTTACTCCGCCGGGGTTCATTGGGGCAACAGACAGCGCAGCGCCGTGTGCGATTATCATGCATGCGGCAAGAAGTGTGGATCAGGCATTGACGAAGAAATGGGCGGCTATGGAGGCGGAGGGTTTGAGTGGCTTGGAAGAAGAGAAGGGGGTACAAATCCTCTTTTTGGATGGCGAGGAGGCATTCGTAAATTGGACGGATGACGACTCGCTGTATGGAGCCAGGTATGCGAACAATTTTTTGCTCCGCAGAAGCTCTGCTAATATCTGTAGATCCTTGGCTGAATCATGGGAGTCGACACCACATGCAGCCATGTCTACCTACCACAACGCCCTCAGCTCCATCTCTCTTTTCCTACTCTTGGATCTACTCGGCGCACAGAAGCCGAAAATACCTTCGTTCTTCAAAACTACGCATTGGGCATACCAGCACCTAGCCCTTATCGAATCTCGAATGCGGACACTGGGTCTATTGGAGTCAAAGGCTGATAACCCTTTTCTCCCGGAATCAGACAAGGATTTAAACGACTTTCATAGCGCATGGGGAGTGCAAGATGACCATATACCTTTCATGGCCCGAGGCGTAGAGGTTTTACATATTATCCCGTCCCCATTTCCCCAGGTCTGGCACACAGCACTGGATGACGGCGAGCACTTGGATATACCAACTGTCCGGGACTGGGCAAAAATTGTTACGGCGTTTGTGGCTCAGTGGATGGATTTGGAAGGGACACTGCCTACAAAGGCTGAAGCCGAAGCGCAGATTCGAGCGAAGAGATCCGAGAAGACTGAGCTGTGAGTTGACCTCTGCTCTCCCTCTAAAGGCTTGCAACTTATTTTGTATATAACAGTGATAGCGCGTAGCTATTTGTCAATAGTTCTTGAATATAGATGCCCTTGGATATTATCTTCGGTGCCGCTTCAACACCTTTTCGGTATATGAGCCGCAGAAATCCGTGCTGCCTTTTATCCTGGCCAATCGGCGCAGACATGTGACGGCCCTTCCTCGCCCCCTCACTACGCAATAGTTTCAAAGTTGGGTGGTATTGCGCATTGCTTGTATTACTTCCGGAGTGCCATTCGCAAGGATCGAATAGTCCATTGTGCACGAGTGATTTGTGGCGCTTCGGCATTTGAGCTAGACTACCGAAGATTTGATGTTTTTGGATGCTTGTTTTGTTCAGAAAAGTGGGCTCAGATCTCGAAAGCATTATCGCTATCTGTATCCTTGTCACCGTTCGCCAGAGCAAGAAGCTCGTCAATGTCGACATTAAAAGAACAGAAGTTCCATAGTTGGACTTTATATGCTCCTTCCTCTTTCATTCTATTTCCGTATAAAGATTTGCTGCGGTCCTCGCTTTTCTCGTTATGTCCAGACACATGCCTCCCCACCACTTGTTGAAGCCCCATCACCGACGACTTACCCAGCACCGCCAGGCTAAGGACGAAGAGGAAAGAGAACGTAATACCTCCGACTGAGAAAAGATCTGCCAAGAATAGGAAATTTAAAAGGCTCTCAACACCGTTGTCCTATTTTCCTTTACGGTCAACAACACTGTTTCTCTGGCATTTTCAAGAGAAAGCGCAATGGCAGACCTCTTTTTGCCGCTTATGCTACTAGGGGCGGCGTGCGCCCGAAGCCTGCCCACCGTGGTTATTGATGCGGGAACTCTTGTCGGGACCACAACTTCCTTCCCGTCTGCCACCGCAACAGTCAACCAGTTCCTGGGGGTACCATTTGCCGCATCTCCAACGAGATTTGGCCTCGCAGCTACACCAACGCCTGTAAGAACAACCAGCTGTTTTTTGACATTACCGTCCCAATCAGAGCTATCCCCCCTCATGTGTTCGGTTTACTGCTCCGAACGGTCCTTTCCTGTCACGTTCTGCAATCGCACTTTCCATTTGGAGTGAAGACTGACTGTCTGGACGTCTAGTGGACGGAGCCATTAGCAGTAGCTGTGCGAAAGCCTGCCTGTATTCAACAATTCAATTGTAAGTAAATAACTACACCACTGAAACCCCCTTGAGCCTCTATGCTAATGGCCCATGCAGACCCACTCGCCAGCAGAAAGTTCGCCCGGGCTATTTACAATGAGCCGGCTCCTGGAGAAAGCGAGGACTGCTTGTACCTCAACATTTTCGCGCCATCAACCCAGCCCCCAGAAGGTGGATTTACAGTCATGTTCTGGCTCTATGGCGGATCTCTCGACTTTGGAAATGCAGGACAGCCGATTTACGACGGCTCCAGGCTCGCCGCATACGAGAATGTAATACTTGTCTCCGCCAACTACAGAATGAACATATTCGGCTACCCAAGCTCCCCAGAGCTACCGCTCCTGGGTCAAAACCTGGGATTTTTCGACATGCGGCTATCATTGCAGTGGGTACAAGATAATATCGCAGCTTTTGGAGGGAACCCTACGAAAGTGACCATGTTTGGTAACTCTGCCGGGGCAAAAGCCATAGATTCGCTCATGGTGAGCTATCCCAAAGATCCACCATTCCGTGCAGCGATCCTGCAGTCGGGACAGGGAACAATTCGCTCTGCGCCAGGGAGGAACTTCAGCACCAAGGCCTGGCGTAATGTCACCTCGACGCTGAATTGCACAAAGGGCGAAGACCTCGCATGTCTCCGCAAGGTACCAGCAACAGCTTTGAAGTTTGTGCTGGAGTACAACTCGCTATCATTCCACCCTGTAGTCGACAACGTCACTTGGTTCTCCGATCCCTACGTGCGACGGCTGAACGGGAATGTCCCTAATATCCCGCTGCTCACGGGCACAAACAATGACGATGGAAGTATCCTTGTGGCTCACCGGACCAATCTGACAGACTTTCTGCTGTCAAAATTCCCAGAAAGCCCCACGTACCGGAAACTGCTGGGTGAAGCGTATGCTGTTAACACGACTATTAGTAAGGGGACTCTGTACAATGGCACCGTCTCAATCGGTGCCATTTACACAGATTATGGCAGTCAATGTGTAAGCTCCCTTTCCAACCACCGACATGATTTGTACTAACAACGCATTTAGGTCCAAGCTATGTATGCAAACCAAACACTGAACGCAGGTGCCCCCACCTGGCGCTACTACTTCAACGCCACCTTCCCCAACATCCAAGTCTACCCACGCCTCGGCTCGTACCACGGAGAGGAGATCTACCTGGCTTTCACCACCTTCTCGCAGCATGACAATGTAACTACCCAGGAGCAAGGGTTGAGCCACACTATGCGCAGAGCGTGGCCAAATTTTGCTAAAGATCCTACGGGCGCGGGGCCCGGGTGGAATAGGCTTGGGAGCACGGCGGCGGATGTGGCGTTGCTAGGTGCTAATGGGGGGACGGGCGTGACGATGATGCCGCAGGGGGATCTTGATGATAGGTGCTACCTTTATGCCTCTATTTTTGATTCGTTTTTGGCGGGACAGATGTAAAGTGTCCACGTTGTAGAGTTAGACTTGGTTTGGCAATATTGTATATAGATTAAAATTTCCTGATGTCGTAACAACGCCTGCATAATGTTAATAAATTAACTATCTGGGGGGAATTAAACAGCCCACTAGCCAAGTGACCAATCCTTTACGACCTGAAAGTAAACTTTTGCGTCGATGCATTTACTCTCATTACTGAGACAATAATAGTTGCTTTTCGAACGCACAATATCAAAGGATTGAGTAAAAGGAGAAGTGAAAAAGGGAAGGTTACCAAACCATGGGGTGTGGTGTGATTTCATAGATACAGAAGATGAAATTTGGATTGCCAGTCAAAAGCTTGAAGATAACGGGGGGGAGGGGGGGAAGGAAACTTGCGCCCTTTGAGCAACTCTTACCATTGTTTCATCCTCTGTCGAATTAAGCCATTGGGTGTAGATGGGGCTCCCTTGTGTTGGAGCCAATCATGGTGAGGCGAGTCACTCCAGCGAGTCACCGGCTTACTAAAACGAACAGGGGATCCGTTCCAGAGACCCACGAGCCATCCCTCCAGAAGAACTTACTGCAAGAAGGAATCTTTCTGACAAAGTATTCGATGAAGCGCCGTACTGTGTCTCTGGAAATTAAAAGTCCCAGTGTTTTCGATCCATAAATATGAAATGAGTATTACAAACCCCAGCATGGCGTTTGGTTTATATCTGAGGGCAGTATCTTCACTGTGTACTTTTTTGACCCTATTCTCTCCATCGTCTTCATCCATTGAAATTACAGGTGCTTTCCCAGAAGCAAGACTTCCCACAATTGACTCCCGAGCTGCGAACATTGATTGAAATGGATCGAGGCAAATCCCCAACGATGCGCTCGCTGGCCATAGAAAAGTACTGCAAACCTCAAGACTATGAGATTCTCGATCTCCCGGTGCCCGAAATAAAGTCCGCAGACGAGCTGCTCATCAAAGTGCACGCGGGATCTATAAATCCCGTTGATGTGAAGGTGGCCACTGGAGCAATGAAAACATTTTGGCCCGTCCCGTAAGTTCCACCCCCCCGTTTTCAACCAACACAGTCCCCTCCTAGCTACTCTTCCGCCTATTTACCCGGTACAATTGCTAACATCATACTCCCTTGTAGGATGCCTCTCAAGCTAGGACATGATCTCTCGGGGACCGTCATTGCGGTGGGCTCCGACGTCCCCGGACATTTCAAACCGGGTACAGAGGTATACTCGCGAAGTCCCGAGTACTGTAGCGGCACTGTCTCCGAGTACGCCCTTTCGACTGCATCAACCACCGCGCTGAAACCTTCCTCACTCTCGCACATCCAAGCCGCAGCAATCCCACTAGCGTCCCTTACCGCACTACAAGCACTCGATGCAGCCGACAAAAACATTGATGGAGGCCTCAAAGGCAAGAAGGTCCTAATACCAGGCGGACTTTCAGGTACCGGATCCATAGCAATCCAGCTAGCCAAGAACGTGTTCGGGGCAAGCAAAGTCATCACCACACTGTCAACTGCGAAAGCCGCCAAAGCAGAGAGTCTGTTGGGAGAAGGCGTAGTCGATCAGATCATTGACTACACGAAAAATGATATGGCTGCAGTAATACCCCGCGGTTCCGTAGACTTCATGTTCGACACCATGGGCCAGGCTCTAGCAAGTCTTCACTTGATCAAGAAGGGCGGTATGATCGTGTCAGTCAGTTCCCTGCCATTTGGATCGGACCTCAAGGATCTTGCTCCTAACATGCCAGCGATTATTCGGTGGACTTTGAATTCAATCGGAGCTGTTAGTAAATACAGGGCTCGAAGATACGGCGTGGATTATAGCTGTCTTTTCATGAGACCGAGCGCAGCCGATCTGACGAGGCTGAGCGGGTGGATTGAGGAGGGCAAGTTGAAGCCTGTCGTTGGTCGCGTGACCGGTTTGGAAAACTTGAAGGAGATTCGGGAGGGTTGCGAGGAAGTTTTGAGTGGGAAAGGTGGTACGGGAAAGTTTGTGATCAAAATCGGTGCCATATCGCATGGAGGGGGTGCTTGAGTGTGAGTAGGATAGCCTTGGAGTTTCGTGTGTAATGAGATGTCCAGGAGATTTTGAATTAAGGAGGTCGTCTTTAGAGTAATTCGTTTTCCGAAATCATGAATTTTCGAGCATTCATTCCATGAACAAGCTCGGGATACTCAGTCCAAAACCTGTCAAGGAGAACCCACCCATCGATATTCGAGATCAACTCAATGAACTTTGGATCTATTTGCGGATCTCCGCCTCCACTGCGAGTAACAAAGTCTGAATTGGGGGTGTCGCGAAGTCGACAAGTGCAAAGCAGCAAACCGAACACTTCCGGTCGACAATACTTCGTTCCGTATCTGATGAAGTTGTCTCGCAATTCAGGCCAAACAACATAATCGATTATAGGAGCATGTGGTTCAAAGATTTGAATGGCCGTTGGATGGAGCATGGCCGGAACCCGGTGGAAGTTATGTTTTGTTGGATCAATGATCCACTTCACAAAAAAGGTAACTGTCAGCACTTCTAACATATTGGAGAATTATTGGGCGAAATTACTCTTATGAATCGACAGTTCAGGAAGTTTATGGCAAGCTTCTCGGTTCGCCTCGAAGGGATCTCCGAAGTCCCTTGGAAGATTCCGTTCGCCATTTCGTTGAGGGATCCACCAAAGAGGAGATCCAAGGCTGTTGGCTCGGCGCTGGACATTCGGAATTTCTCCAAATCGTCTTTCATTTGCTGTATCATAGATCCAAATGGATCTAAACATCTGTGAACGTCGGAGTTCGCTGGCAGTCTGCTCCACATGGGCAGCAAGGCCATTTCCTGCAGTTCTTTGCCCTTCGGTATTTTCAGAGTGTAGGGATCATGTGGGGTGTTTCTCTCATCAGTTGCTGACTGAGACCTCAAACTCATTCGGACCTGCCTGGTAGGAACCTGGGTATTTGTACTAGAATTTGTCATCACGGTATCAACGCGCGGGTGAGGTTCAAAAGCCCCTGTACTGGACGTCGAGTCATTCTGAACCAACTCTGGGCCGGGAGACATAGTCGACTCTGAAAATGTCAGCGTATGCAGAGACGGCTTGATGATCTTCTGAAAACCCGGCCTACAGCAGACTTACCAACACCGTCGGTACATGTCACACGGTGAGGCGCCCCTTCATTTCCGCTTTTCGTCCCATTGGTCATAATGCTTTGAGCATCTTCCGCGGCGGCCCAAGACTCGACAAACGTGTCAACTCGCCGCAGTCGATTATTCTGCATTTCATTTTCCGTCCGCAACATCTCCACCGTTTCTAATAACTGTTTCACGTTGCCATCCATTCCATCACGCAGCTCATCCAGCTGCCGCTCCAATTCTGCATTTCGGCGCTCAAGCGCTTGAACCGCGTTCCGCTCCCTTCTCCGCTTTTCCCTCTGGTTTTGCTTATCTCGCTCCCGCTTTCGCTTTTGTGCGTCGACTCCTTGATTCTGATTCGCAGATGTCATGATTCAAGGCTCAGTTGGAATTGTATGCTTATTTTGAAGTTCTGGAAGACGCGCGGGATGTTGTCTCGGATGGTGGGTTGCGGATAGCGTGAGGCGCTTTGTGATTGGCCCTGGTGGCCCCTTGATTGTCAGCGTCCGGGTCGTGTATTAGCGAGCCGGTCCCTGTAATTTCAGGGGCAATTCAGAGCTTGCCCCCGCAAAACTTTGCGGCTTGAACTGTAATCTGTGGAGTGTCGACTCGCTGATTTTTAAAGCGTTGTTATTATTGTTTAAATAGAGTCAAGTCTGAGTATATTTAATGGCTGAGAAACTCTGCACTAGCGACTTTTTTTGGATGGTGTTTTCATAGACTCATTTATTGGGAAGCGCTGCACGGCACACAGACTTTGATAAGATAATAAATAGGACACTGAGATAAATGCCGCGTCACCGCGTTTGACCATCTCTCTCTCTTATTTCACAGCCTATGTCGAAATATGACCTATTTCGACATCCAAAATAATGCTCTCAGGTCATTTGCCAGTGAACTTCAATTTGCTCTGTTGAAGTGTTGTAAAGCTACCTACATATTATTGAACCCAAATGATACGCGGCAATATCAGACAGAGCCAAACGAAAGGTAAACAAAGAAACACTGAAAATTATTCATCATCAACCGCAATGTACTCCAAGCCAAATCACCACCCGCCGAATTCTTCAAATCTCTCAGCCACAGGCCACAAAACGTATCACCCTGGGTATCAAGCAGTAGGTCCATAAACCATCCCCTCCCCTTTCACCGGCTGCATCGCCACTCCCCCCCATTCGCCAACTGATACTCCACCTCCTTATCCTGCTGCACCCTATCGCACCATCAGTACCGCCACTCCACTCTCCCATCTCACACAAACTCACAGCGTACAGCACAAACAACAGCAGCTCCGCAACACATCCTCCACGAAATTCCCCTGCAGCCCAAAGCGCGCGCGCACTTCATGGCGCTGCAAGATCTGCATCGCCAGGTTGATACCGCAGCAGCCCAGAAATGAAAAGCCGAGGCAGGTGGCGTTGATGGGCGAGTAGTGGTCCAGAGATCCGTTGGTGGATTTGCGTAGGCGGTGGTGCGTTTTGCCGAATGTTATGCCGGGGCAGCAGCATGTTATTAGGCCTCGTGTATGTTAATAATAGTAGTAAAGTGATGATGAGGGAAGGTATGGGGGGTTACAGGTGTCAACGGGCTCGAAGAACGCGAACATGCGGTTGTGCCATGTCTTTGCCTGTGGTGCAGAAGGGGTGGTGAGCGGTTTGTGGTCGGCGGCTACGGCTTTGAATCTGCTGATCCAATCCCCGACGTCGTCGTTGTGGGTATTTGGCGGTGTAGACATCGTTAGATCTGGAGTGGAATATCAAGGGAAAATAATAACGAGAGTTAATATGTTGTTGAATCTTTGTGGCAGTTAGAGGGGGGATCTGTTGGTTATTTATCTACCGTAGGGCGTTACGCCCTCCAACGTGTGTGGAAATGAACTATTAGCTTTTCGTATAAATATGGAAGATCAAATCAAACTTTATTTGCCGCCCGCATGAGGAATTGGCATAGCAATTGGCTTAGGAACGGGGAACGGGGAACGGGCGACTAGCGACACAGGGCTGAAATAATCAACAGCACTAGCTCTGCCGTCCTCAGCCTCACCGGCGATCTTGCACAGGATTTGAACTTTCAAATCCCAACGGTTGGTTGTCTTGCCTTAGCCTCTTGACCGCTCCAGTAGTAAATGTCAAGGCTTCATGTTAGGCTGCTCAGGATTCCACTTTCGCATCTTGCAAACAGAACTGGAAATGAACTGAAATGAGGTACCCTGATTTCCACTCTAGCACATCTGAAGATCCATAGGGCAGGGTTGAGCCGTTTGTGGCTGGTTGCCCTGCTGCAAATTGTTAGGGCGCAGAGCTGAGATACTTGAGAAAGATGGTTATAGCAGATAACTGATTTGCACGGAATGGACTTTGGATCGTTCATTTCTCTAGACTGGTGGTTGTGTGTCGACGAATTGAGCACATCACCGTTTCACGAGGCTCTCACTTCTCAGATAAATCAGTGATTTTAATTTCTGGAGCTTTTGTAAATCATTGCACGCCGAGTTTCTCTTAGGATGCCGTTCGTCCCCATTCTAGCTTTTCGAAACGGGACACTGAGTTTCTTCTAAATATAAAGCTTTGGGATAGTATTAGCCCACTCTGCTTCTGCTTTATGAAGATCATGCCTCGGCGCTTCTCTACCGTGGTGATCGAGACCTGTATGCGGCACGGCTAGCAATGTGCGAGTCGGCAGATGCACAAGCCCGTTTGCACGTGCCGGCCACGGACTTTGTGAGGATATTGGATAGTAACTTCACATGCGGTACATGGGTCCGTGTTTCATGCTAGATGAGCCAGGCACATTTCCCGAGATGCCATCTGATCTTGTGGTGCGCTTTTAGGCCAGGTTTTGGTTGAGCCATTGCTTCGTCGACATCCTGCCAATATTGACGCAGGTGCCCTATCTTGACTTCCTGAATCCTCTTAACGCACAATTGCTCAAGGTCTACTTGAGATATCTCACGAGGCGAGTCGTTGCCTGAGAAAAAAGTACGTCACGGCATTATTGCTGCGAACAGCTGTCTGCTTGACATGAGTATCGAGAGGCAGACATCAAGGCCTCGGAAATCTAGGATGTACAGGCGACGGAACCTCAAGTGTATCCCGCCGTGGCCTAGCCCCACCTTCGCTCAGGGCAGGAGACGAAGGCGAAGGAGGATTATGCAGCTCCGAAGACGTACGCTGAACTGGCAGCGTACTAGAACGAGGATACGGGGACGGAGAGCGAGGTGATTGCGGCGAATGAGGAGACGCCGCTCTCGGGCTTGTGGTGTAGCGCTCGATACCCAGTCCAGAGTTGATGCTGCCGGTAAAACTAGCCCTTGAGTGCCGTTCGCGGAGAATGGGAGTTGAAGGCTCGTCGCTGTCACGGTGCTGGTTGTATTGCTCTCGTATCTGTGGTAATGTTGGGTTTCGGTGTTGTTCTCCGGGGATCTCGGGGAAGTCGAGTGCTTTTCCGTGCTTGAATTCGGAGTCGTCGAAGTGGGCGGCGGTGCCGAGGTGGTTGACAATGGCGGTTAGTGCTGTAGCCACCCTTTTCCTGTTGCCTGCGTCTGTCGTGGAAGCAGTCGTCGATCGGAGAAGTTGGTTGTTTTGATGCGTAGCAGCCGTAGGAACTGTTTCCATTGAAGTGCCTCTTGCATCCGCTGTGAAGGATCGGTGTAGCTCGGTTGCGTCGTTGGGAGGTGTGGCGGCATGTGGGGTGTGTGCAAGACCTCCGCCTATTTCCTGCATGGAGTGGTTGCAGTGGCAATGGTGTATTGAGGAGTCGGGTCTTGACTCCTCCTTTTCACTATCCAGGTCTTTGGCCAGGAACAGAGAAAGCGACCCTAGCACGGCTAGTCCAGCACCAACAATGGGAGCCCATTGGCCTAGGGGGTGTCAGCAATATATAACAGACAGCAAATATAAAGCAAGCCTACCGATACTGGCTATGGGCTCAGTCTGATAATAGGTGGGGTTAGTGAAGAAGTTCCGCTCGCCAAGAATAAGAATGGCTAGGACTGCGGCACCAAATACAGGAACTTCGACCGTACTCAAAAATGATCTCATGAGGGCGTTGATACCTTTCATCCTCTGAACAGTAGCGCCATTCGTGCCTTCGATGAGCTCGTCCTGCCCGTCTCCGCCACCAAACCGTGACTTCCAATTGATCTCGAGAATTTTGTTCCACATAGATACTAATGAGAGGATGGCGGGTATGCAGCATGCAGCCGCAAGTAACGTTGCTTCACCAAAGGTGAGTTTGTTCGGCGCGGGGATTACGTAGATGTTATTCGCCGAACCTCCTCGCATAGGAGAGAACGGCCCCGCCTCGACAGAGCAAGTGAGGCCGCACGTGGCGTTACCGTACGGGAAATCTTTTATATCGGTAGAAATGGGGTTCCCAAAATCATCATGAGTGCAATCAAAAGTTTTGATTCGAAAGAACTGGACTGCTAAACTCAGAAGACCTGAATTTATAAGCATGCTTTAATCTGATGAAGAGAGGGTATTGGATTTGCTCACCCGCAAGAATAAGGCTGGTCCATAAGAAGATGGCGTTCCGGCCCGGATCGTAAAAGTATGTGCGAGATATTCTGACTGTCACTGGGGCAGCCAGGATGCCAATTGAGCAAAGCTGAAGTCAAAATCAGCAATGTCCTTAAGAAGTGTGAGGAAAAAAGACGCGTCAAATTTGAAGTTAAATCTCAGGCTCAACTGAGGGGAGAACCTTGAGTCAAAGATTGATTTACCTGGAAGGCTCCGTAGACATCCATATCAACCGCATCTACATTGAATAACTGTCAGCTACCCGAGTGATGAGCAACAGTCGAAGAAGATGACCCACTTTCTGGATGTATGGCAGCGAGTACGATGCCGTGAATAGCAGCTACTGCAGGGAACAACAGTGCAGCTGCTAAGCAAGCGTTCCTGAGCCATTCTGCTTTTCGGGCAAAGATACATGCTGCTATGAGGACATAATATCTAGAGGTTCAGGCGGTCAGCATTTGTTGTTCCCCTTAGTGGAGACGAGCTACGGGGCTGGGTTTAGGGTTTGGTGGAGAACTTACAAAACCCGGGAACCTGGTCCATATTGGCCAGAGACCGGCCAGGCACAGATAACCTGCAACGCATTACTCGTAGCATTCGCGGTTGTGGCATTCGTGGCAGCAGAGTCTCGAGCAATGAGAGGGAATGTGTTTAGTAGTGCCAGTGAGGTTGAAGAGAGCGCTGGCATGACCTCCCGTGCGACGCGGGGTAGAAAGTCGGAATTGGAGACAGAAGAGACCACGAATTCAGGCAAATGTCAATCGGATAGGTTGTGCAGGGAAGAAGTGTTGTCTAATATGGCAACTCGGAGGCATTGTCTCGTAAAGAAGTGAATAATGCTGAGGCGACGTGAATATTGGAATTACGCTTCAGGCAACAGACAAGACAACAGCGCCTCATTGAGGCTGAGAAAGATGGAAGTTCGGCATCATCTTGTCAGCTGTCAGATCTTGGGCAGTTGCCGTGTTTGGTCACATTGTGGGGCTGAAGAGTGAAATGAGGGTTTGTGATTGGATGGCCTTGTACGATCATCTCGAAGGATCGTCCCGCGCCAGCTCCTTCACCGACTCTTCGGTTTGCACCTATGGACTCTTTGCTCTGCTGTATATGAATCGTCGTGTTAGGCAGCGGCAAAGACATTGCTCTTTCTGTTTTGATATTCCAGCATAATTAATCCCGCAATCCGACCAAGTAAATAGCGCATAGCTATCCAGCGATTGCTACGCCCATTTTCGAAGGAACTTGGTCAACATAGGCCCACGAGGAGCCCGCTTCAAAAACACTGCACATTCAAGAAACCCCAACCCTTGCAACGCCACTCGCCCGAGTTTGGGCGTCTCCAAGAATTCCAAGGCTGCCCGGTGGTTGAAGCGTGTCACGTGATCTTACGGGGGTTGCGAAAATCTGGCGAGAATCTCCTCCAAGTACACGGGTACATGGGAAGCCGCATGAGAGCGAGATAATTGGATGACTAGTATGTGATCACTCTACTTTGGTCAATTTTCTTTGTTCTTTGTTCTTTGCCGTTTCTTATCCCGAGATCACGCCCCGCAAACACGATCTCACTTCCGTCAGCCGTCACTTTCCCGATTGCCCTTCTCGGCGCCTCCCCGGCGTCTTCCACGGCCAGCCTTGCTTATTCCAAGAAGCTTCGATGCAACAATTCTAACGACAGTGGCTTGTAGATATCAAAGCCAAGCCTCAATAGCACGTGTGCAATTCATTTGCTCCCCAAGGCTCTTGGCACAACCCCGCGAAATATATTATATCCTGAGCTTGCTCGACGCTTGACTTGGAGTGAGGCCACTCATCACTCTTGCTCTAAGGTTAGTAAATCGCTTTCTACATAGTCTCTCTGCTTTATCTAGTGTCATATGCACACTATTGCAGGGGCTGTGTCTTTGCAAAGCACATAGCGCATATGCATCTGCACAGCCCTCCACTACCCCGCGAAAACACTTTCGTTGTTGGCTTTGCCACAAGACTTATTCGTTGCAAATGTAGAAAGATCCCCGGAAATTTTTGATAGGGATCGTTCCATAGATCCTCATGACTAAGTTGCCTTCTTACCTAGGAATCCTCGACCCGCGCTTCGCATTCAATTTTCCGCGCGTCAGAACCACTTCAAAGAGTCACGTACACTTCGTTATTGATCGACATATTTGAATCGACAGAGTCAGCCCTGGCCTTTGAGGTATTTTTCATTAGTTCACCGGCATCAACTTCCGAATGGCTACCTAAAGCATCTCTCGGGCGATTCCATCCCCCTGTGACGACCCGTCTGAGGAAATAACCGTAAACATGGCAGTAGATCTCGACACCAGTCAGATCAAGAACTGGCGATCAATCATCACACTACTTGTGTTCATCATTACAAGTGAGTACGAAATCCGTCTTATCATGAGCACGTGATTGATCATCTTGCTCTTCAGATATCATCGTCCTTTTCCCTTTTCACATCCCTTTCTATGTCCCTCGACGACTATGGAATGGCTTCCTAAAGACCCTAAGCTCATGGCGAGTAATAAGTCCAAGGCATACCCAGTCTAAGCATGATTACAACGATGATCACAATGGTAAAGTCAAGTCTTTCGTACGGCTGGACTTCCCCCTGAACTTTGTAACAGCACCATTGATCGCAGATCTTTTTCTGCTCGCGATCTTGGCTATTGGTCGAAAAGAAGTTCACGATGGCACTATTGGAGCCGAAAGTATATCTCCCATTGATATCATGGCCTTCTTCCTCACCTTGGCATACATTGCGATCTCGATCGACGCTTCGGGTCTCATCCGGTACTTGGCTTTCAAGGTGCTGCAAAAGGGAGGCAAGGTTGGACACAGGTTGTTCTTCTACCTATATCTATTCTTCTTTGGATTGGGAAGCTTCATCGGGAACGATCCCATCATCTTATCCGGCACCGCTTTCCTCGCCTACATGACCAGGGTTTCCAGTAACATCATCCATCCAAGGGCATGGATCCATACACAATTCGCAATAGCCAACATCGCCTCAGCCATCCTCGTATCCTCAAATCCAACCAATCTCGTACTCGCCGGTGCTTTCAACATCAAGTTCATCGTCTATACTGCGAACATGATTGTCCCTGTCGTTGTCACAGCTATCGTTCTATTCCCGTTTTTGCTATACATCGTCTTCGCTGACGAGTCCCTCATTCCGTACTCGATCAAGATGCACGAACTCTCCGAAGAGGCAAGAGCGAAGAAACCAGTGAACCCCAACATTCCCAACGCCAGAGGAAATGCGGAAGTAGAAGAGGAGGCAGATAATGAAGAGGGCAAACTACTTTCTCTCGAGGAAATCATGAATCCTTTTCTGGACAAAGGAGGTGCATCTTTCGGCGCTCTCATCATGACTGTGACCCTCGTTACAGTCCTGGCGCTCAACGCGGCCAGCCAGAGCAAAGGAGAGCATCCTGTATTTTGGGTCACTTTACCAGGCGCGTTCGTTATGTTCTGCTGGGATGTTTCTTTTGGATGGATACATCGTCATGAGACGCGCGAGATCGCTCGTAAGGGTCGGCAGGAGGTCGAAGATGCTCGAGCTGAACGGGCACTCAGAGAAGGCAGAGAGGAGGAGGAGCGACGAGTGGCTCTGGAGAATGGAGACGCCACGAACTACGGTTTAACGCAAACCCATTCGCCGGAAGCTGTCTTTTCGAGCGAGAAGGGTAATGGCCGTACGAACGACGAAATCACGCGTACTCCCACGCTTCTCGTATCCGAGACCAGCGACGGTCTGAATCATACTTCAACACCTCCTATGGAGTCGTCGACCTCGAAGCTCGTACCTCGAGACGAACATCTACAAAACGACCAATCATCAACCAGCGCAATAAGCACGCTAAATGAAAAGCAAGAACTCTCTCATTCGAACTCCAACTCCCCAACAAGTGGTGAGGTCGACGAGAAGAAGCAGAAGTTCTCCGAGCGCAGCTCACCCGAGCCTCCGCTCCAACACGAGCGTCAGCAAGCAACTCTCGTATCTCTCACCTCAGAAGGGTACCGGTGGCTACAAGAAACTTTCCCCACCGTCACAGCAGTAGTAGCTCATCTCCCCTTCGCCCTCGTCCCCTTCGCCTTCTGCATGTTCGTCCTGGTACAAGCACTCGTCAACAAAGGCTGGGTCAACGTCTTCGCCTACGGCTGGGACCACTGGGTCAACAAGACAGGAACCGTTGGTGCTATCGGCGGCATGGGGTTCCTGTCCGTGATTCTCTGCAACGTAAGTCCCCCCACCCATCTCGCAGCCAATTATCCAAGCTAACGAAAAGAACAGTTCGCAGGCACAAACATCGGCACCACCATCCTCCTCAGCCGCATCATCCAAGCCTGGCAGCAAATCCACATGAACAACGGCCTGCCTATCACCGACCGCACTTTCTGGGGCACCGTGTACGGCATGGCCATAGGCGTCAACTACGGCGCCTTTTCCACCGCCTTCTCGGCCTCGCTCGCTGGTCTCCTCTGGCGGGATATCTTGGCCCGCAAGCATATCAAGGTGCGGCGGTTGGAGTTCATGCGCGTTAATTTGCCGATTATTGCGATTGCGATGGCGGTCGGGTGTGCGGTGCTGGTGGGGGGAGATTTATGTGGTGAGGGGATAATAGGCCGTATGATGCTTAAGGGGGAGGGTGTATGTTAGGACAGTTCCATACGTTGGTTAATATTGAAGAAGGGCGAGCGTGAAGTCGTCTGAGGTGGACAAAAGGCGCCGGTGGGAGAGCAAGCCGAGGAGACCGGGCACGTGGGGGAGACGAGATTGGCCTTGACGCATTGCGGAAGAGGTAGTAGAGGTCACGGAGAGATGTATAAAGCGATTTAGAAATACCATGATTCATCGACACTATTACTCACAACTCGCGTCCGTCGCGCCATTCGTGCCGAAAGACGTGAGGTCACCAACTCCTGAGATTTGAAGATTTGGAATCGCAACGCAGCTCTTGAAGCAACTCGAACCAAGAGAAAAGAAACGAGAGTAATGTATATTCACTGTCAAGGAAGGCATTGCTGTCACGGAAAACTCTAGCTCGTTGACAAGTCATCGTCCGTTCATTGCTGGGAGCTCATTCCAAACAGCCAATGCCAAAACAAAATCCCTGAAACACAGCTGACCCGCCGTCAAATTTATCTCCGCGCCATCTTGTATTTTCGATCAATATCCGTGAATTGCATTCTAGGAAAAAAAGGTCAAGTGTAGTGGGAGTTTTATACCCTGTTCCTTCCTTTCACCGGAAGCTACCCCGCAAGTCATTCCCGAGCAACTCAACTTCCCCGCCTTTCACAGCTATGATGATCGTTCTCTATAATTACGATCCCTATAGCTCATTGGAACGGCATACTTTACAATTCGGGCATTCGGAGATTCGGAGGAGATGATGGGGTGCTCGCGGAAGCCACCGTCTTTGGGGTGGCAAGATACATCAAGCTCTTCTAATGAGCGGAGCAGACATGGCCGAATTTCATTTCTCAAGCAAAGTCTCACCATAAAGAGAAACTAGCTGTTGTTAATATAGAGTTTACAGTCAAGACCAAACTTATTTGCTGTACTCCGAACAAAGAGCCTTCACATGCGAGTGTTCTTGGCCGAAGACTACGCTACGAAATGGGAAATTGCTTCACGGTTAGTTGCATGACCCTTGTGCAATACCTCTCCATCTTTCACACCTAAGCTTGGTCCAATTCTTTTGATATGTGGAAGCTTTTTGGGAGCCAGTAAAGTTATATAGTTGTCTGCTATGGGGCAAGAACGTTGGTCTTACTCGCTGAAATATCCGGCAAGCCGTTGGTGAAAAGGTACCGGTGCACTTACTAGAAGTAGGTAACCTGCTGTCGGACATAAAAGCTGTGACTGTGAAAGATTCGGACATGAGTTTGAGGGTCTTTACGGCAGTCTTATGGCTGCGAAAGCGCAAGTATAAATAGCCTTTGAAACTGCGTTTAGCAAGGGTAAGCAAATAGAAAGACCTAGAAGGGTATTCAAGGGAGTCGGATGAAGAACTCAAACTCATGAAAGATTTCTCGAGACAAGATTTAGGCTTCTGCATTCGATTTGTGTTTAGCAATCAGTGCTACGAAGTCCGATGGCGATTGAGCTGCTGTCAAGCACGCTTTGCTGTCAAACCCCGACATTCAGTCGTCGTTTACTTGTTCTTGATGGCAAGCTTGAAGCCTCAAACCCAACCGTTACTGGTGAAGGGAAGATGTTTCTTGAGTTTCTTGAGAAAGGTAATTGATCTATTCATCCTGTGCTCCTTTGGTGAATAGGTTTACAGCCATTGAAAGTGGGAGTAGCAACGCAGAGCTTTATACTTCGTAAAAGATTGCATTTTTCGGCGAGAGACAACGCCTTTCAGTCGGCGGGCTTTGAGAAACCAGTCAAAGGGCGAGATTTTAAGATATATAAAAGTAAGTTTAACTTCTGTCAAGACTACGAGTGCAAGAGACAGTGCGAGTAGAACTCGACATGGCAGAGAAGAAGAAGCTCCCGGTACGTATAAGGCGAAGGACGCGGTATTTGGGCAACTATATCTTCTGTAACAGCTTCGAGGAGTTTACAATCCGCTCTGGAAACACTTTGCGGTCGAGGGCAATGCTGCTGTCAAGTAAGCCCTTTTCTCCTTCGCTGGCTGAACGGAGCTGCGTCAATGAAGTTCTAAAACGCAGGAAACAGAGTTCGCATGAACTTGGACCGCCGAATATTGGCACGCACGGAAAATGGCATACTCACATGTACATGCCAGATTTGGTGTTGATGAGGTATTATTACGAGAAACAGCAAATTTTGGGCTGATTAAATCCACACGCCATCCTCCCCTTATATGGTAATAGCTTCTAAGACTATCATACTGCGAACACTACCACACAGTTCCTCGATACCAAATTATATAAATGGAAATGATCCCAGGAAATAGAGCTCCAACTCCACTAGAATGATTTATACCCACAATTACACGAATCGAGAGAGAAACAGACCCATAAATTTTGTGTCCAGCGCTTGCAATTGTCTTTGTTTGCTTGTACCCAGCAGCCAAAACGTCAATAGCATGCTAGTGCAAATCTGAATGAGTTTGTTATCAAAGAAGTATCTGCTGTCAAGTCGTACAGCCTGCCGTTCTTCTGGCAATTGAGCAGCACCACGAAGACGTGCTAAAATAACTTCAACCCGAGCAGAGAAACTTTGAACTAATCCCAAGTATCAGAAATAGGCAAGTCACCAAGAAACGTATTGGCGTATACGAATGTTTGATTCTCTATTTGCCTTTCCAAGACTTTGGAAGCCGGGCTATTTATATTCTCGCTTCGAGTCCAAAAGCAGACTCTTCGAATATCACTTGATTGTCAAGATATAAAGGAATTGAGACTCTAGCTCATTGTTGTTTCTTACCATAACAACGCAAAGATCTGCACAACCGTGTTTGTCGCTGTTCCCGCTTGTGACAGTGGGGCAAGGCGTTGCCATGAGACAGATAGAGCAGTCTTGAGGGCCAGATCAGCGTGCCCTGCCTTCATGCGCAAATGAAACGTAATATAGGCTAGAAGGGGCTTGCTGTCAAGTAAGATGCTGCTGTCAGAAGACAATTTCGTTGATTCGTTCGCTCACGCCTACCCCACTGCTGAAGTATGCCACGGAGCAGGGGCCGGTGATCAGACCTCAAGTATCTCGCTGTTTCGGAGAAACCGAAAAAAGATACATTAGATTTGACATGTGGCATTTTGGCGCTGGGATATCAGGGTATTGGTTCCAAATATCTATCAATAAAGGAATGATATACCCTTCTATACTTACTGGCCGCACAAGCTGCCTGGAAAATCGGTTCGATTCGGTGGATAAACGTGAAGAAATAGCTATAGAAATCTTGGGTTCAACAAATTTTGTTAGCACAGAAAAAGGTGGCAGATCAACGCATCTACGACCACAGAGGCAGCTAATAAACGTTCCGGCACAAACTTGAGAGCTGCAACTTCGCAGCTTCTCTGGTTAACACACTTTGTACCCCTGAAACTCATCGTAAAAGAGTTTTTTTCCAGCAATGAACTGCTGTCAGGAAACCAGTTGCTTTCACTCTTATCACTCACGCTTCATTGATTTCTCGCGACTAAAACATCCCAAACAATACAACCGAAACGAATAATAGTTCTGTTTGAAAATTATCTTACTTATTGTGCCCAGTGTCTTCCCAGTGACATAGTTCAGCTTCGAGTGAAGTTCACATTGTCAGAAATCCAAAGTCGAGATGAAGCGCTAGGCAAGATATACCCAAGTCGACCGTATGAAAAGATAAACGTTATTTCATTCACCTTCCAAGTAGAGATGAACGGGGTATAAATAAAATCGCTGGCACATGAACAATCATCCAAAAACCATCAGCCTAAAAATGCAACAGTTCATGTGCTTGTGTGTTTGACGCTCCATACACTTCACTTATAAACCGGACTAAAGACAACCGAGTCCTGCTGGCGTACTGTACGTAAAAGAAGAAATGTGGGCTGGCACGAGAAGTTTGGACGACACAGTTGCTGTCAATTGATTCATTCGTTCATATTCGTTCATTCATTCATTTCCAAGTGCTCACCCTGTCCACCAAGCGAAAAGCAGACCTCCAGCTAAAATATACGCAAAACTTAGTCTGCACTTCAAGCAACCGACGAAGGCCTAACGACACACTTCCTATATGGTGGGTCTAAAGGTTTGTCAGGATTGTATAATGAGAAATCGAGAAATAGAGGGGTAATATACTAAGTCGTCCCACGTCTGAATTGACTCATCTTGCTCCGATATTCACTTCAGAGTTCAAGATGGAAAAATTATATAATCAAAGCTTCGGTAGGGATATTGACCTCAGAAGTTCATCGAACATCATAGTAAAGACGATATGGGAGAGCGAGGGTTGCTGGTTCAATCTTGAAACGCTGCGCTCGGTGCCAATAAGTTCATGTGCCCATCAAGGGCAAAGATAGGTCTCAAGGATGATAGAACTGAAAAGGAGCGATGAATGAGCTGCTGTCAACTTCATCCTTCCATTCGTTCGTTCATGCATTTCCCAGACCCTATCCACCAAACGCAGCAGCGGCAGCATCCAAAGGTAATGCCGGCGTCAATCCCAGCACAATCTCCTAAATAAATGAGAACGACATTTACTTAACTTCCAGAGTCACCTTTGAGATTCTGATCAGAGTCTTTCAAAGTTTTCAGTGCTGTAAGTTGGCAGAGCGGGTCTTTATATACTTCCCACACCACCTCGGCCCCTCCTAACTCGCTTCAAGGTTCACTACCAGCCTAAGGTCGAGAAAGGTATAAAATTAGCCGTTGTAGAAGATAATCAACCGTAAGAGCTGGGGTGTGAAAACACTAGAGTCTGGGGCATGGTATGGGAGAGGCGAAGCCAGCTTCAACCTCAGTTCAGGAACCGCTTCGCGCCGGAAAAATGGTCTCTTTACCGTAGAGAATATATTTACCATAAGAACAAATGTCTGCTGTGGTGTTGATAGTCAATACGTTGCTGTCAACTCTACCCCCCATTCGTTCATTCGTAAGCTCGCTCATTCATCCGCCCTCTCCAAGCCAGACTGAACACCCAGCCGTTATACCCTCAGAGAAATCCATAGCTAAGAAACCTGCATTACTCAGGCAATACTATCTGGAAAGTACGCTTAGGCTTTGCATGTTAACAAAGTGACGGGTCTGGTCTGCAAAAGATAGAAAAGGGGAAGTTTTATATACCCCTCTTCCCGTCCCTTTCAACGCTCCCAATTCAATACAACCCAGTCACCCACCTCCCTCATCACTTACACCAAAGTATAAGAAGAACGCCAAATGCCTCTCATATCCTTACAACACTGATACAAAAATGGGCGATCATGCGATGAGGCGGACTTTCCCGGAGGTATCTCGATATCTCAGTAAATAGTAGGAGACGTGAAGGCAATGGACCGAACAAGTCGGCAGTGCAAGGATGACAAGTGGAAGTAACGAGTTACCTGCTGTCAAGTGTAGCATTCATTCATTCCTTCCTTCACAAACCAGACGAACATTCATCGCCACTTTCTTCGATGAAAACGAGGGCTGAGAGGAGTGTGCAAACACCGAAGCAGCGAGGGAGAGAAACGCACGGCATCCTCTTAATGCATGTCACATTCTTTCTTGAGGCTGTGTTGACTTTCGAAAGATGGAAGGGGACGCATATTATATACCCCTCCCTCCCCACCTCCAGACAGACCATTGAAGAAACCAGATGTTTACCTTCCCCCCTCTATTCCCCTCATATCCTAGTATAAAGACCCCTATCTGATAACGAGTAGAATGCATCATTATTCAGTACGAATAACTCCGAGAACTATGGGCCCGGCTTCCCTTTGGCAAGCATCCCATTCCCCAGTATGAACGCAAATCCCGACCAAGCAGTTCTCAGCTTCATACTACAACAGATCGAAAGCAAGGCTGGGATACAGCGTTGCTGTCAAAGAGAACGTTCGTTCGTTCGCTCTTTGCTTCATTCATCGACAAAAATAAGACATGGGACGAAGAAAAATGAACAGATCTCTCAGAGTACGACAGCACTCGAACGACGCCGAAACCCGACCGATGTAGGTCGGGACAAGAGGACATGAAAGTCATTGGATCCGTTCAAGCTTGGGCTGTAGATTTCCACATCTCCCAACGTCTTTTATAACCACCTGTCCACTCCCACATCGAAAACCGCACCTTAACCTTCACTTTGGAAAAGCAGCCACAGCAACAGACGCAGCAGAACGAGAAGCCCACTTTGAATACCTAACTTATCCATAAAACTACATTCCCTACCTATCCCAAACACCCGCTAAAATGCCACCCAACCTAACAAACACACAACAACCCAACACCATTTTAGATCCCTAAGCACGAAAGAAAAGCGAAATACCTATCTCCGATCCGAGTCACTATTACGACCCCCCAGGCGCACTTCCTGAAGTTGGTTCACTCCCCACCAACGTCGGCGCAATCCTCCTCCTCTTCTTCTCCCCACCCCCGTCTTCCCGCTCGCTCTCGCTGGCATCGCGCTTCATGCCGCTCACACTACTCGTCGTGCTCCGCGGCGTCTGCGGCGGCGTCGTCATAGGCATACCGGTCATGAAGCTATGCCCACCAGCCGCAAGCCCGGGGAGTGCACTGCCTACCAGTGTCGGGTTACTGATTACCGTGCTATTTGTGTTGCCGGGTATAGTAGCTATCGATGAGGTAGAGTTCGACCGTGTAGGCGAGGAGGGGCGCTGCGGGGAAGCGGCGGACATGGAGAGCTGAGAGGAGGTGCGGTGGTGGCCGTGGGACGCTGGGAAAGGCGAGGGCG
>QGMK01000317.1:0-28911 GCA_007825345.1 Lachnellula suecica
GAACTAGTTGGGGGTCTGAGGGCCAGGGAGTTGCCGCCGAGGGAAAAAATGGCGGAGAGGGGAGAGAGTGGAAATTCTAGAGGATATGGGGGGGGAAAGAGGAATAGTAAGAGCCTCGAGTGGCCCGTGTTTGTTGAGGAGAGGAGAGATTCGAAGGCTAAGGCCGACTCGGAGACCAAAAATGCGAGAATAGAGGATAAGGTGTTGATGGATGTCAAGGTGGAGGAAGTATCATTTAGAACCGAGAATGAATTTGGGGTTTTTGGGACGGAGAGGGGATTTTTATTGAAAATAAGAGTTATCCTCGGCTGAAGACAGATCGGATAGAGTCAGCGTTTTTTTTTTCCCTTCCTCAACTTGCCTTTTTCTTTCCTTGCCTTTGCCTGCCAAAGACAATTTTATTCTTTCCTTTCTTTTCCTTTCATAATAAATCCAACTTTCCTTCCTTTCTTAAGTCGTGGAAAGGAAAGGAAAGGTAAATGTGGTTAGGTATTTAAATTTTGGTATGAAACGCGTATAAAATTAAGTATTTATGCACACAAATTTGTCCAAAATATACATGTGGCCCGTGCCAACCTAGTTTCTATTTTTAGCATTGGCAACTTTCCAATTTTTAGGATTTTTTCTTTCCTTTCCTTTCCTTGCCTCTCCAATTTCCATCTTTCCTTTCCTTTCCTTTCCTGGCCTCTAGCTTGCCTGCCTCTAAAATAGAGGCAAGGAAAGGAAAGGAGGGGAAAGAAAAAACGCTGGATAGAGTCTCTATGGACTTCCAAATTAGACGATGACAGAATTTCCTTTTACCAATCCTTTAATATAAGATTCCAGTAAACAACTCAGGATGGTAGAAAGAACGATAGACGTGAAGTAATTAATATACTTAGAGTGTTCAATTCTTTAACGGGTCAACCCCTTCAGGTCAATCAATCTCAAATCGCACATGTCCGATGGTATATGGAACACGTGATGGATATTAGTCATTAGGGCCTTAGCATCATAGCATACCTTAGATTTGTGCTTGCGCGCACCTCTAATAAAATCATCCTTGCTATTCTATACAATCAATCCCCCTCACAGCGGTTTACCTTTTGGCCGTTTGGAAGCATTTGTTTTTTTTGATGATATAAAATCTGAGATTGTCGATATTGCTGTTGATGTAATTAAAGGCTGCAAACCTGTATTTGTTAACGGGACGGAACCTTCCATTATTGGGCTCCGGAAAGCTGATGTCCTAACTCAACTGGATTATAAAGGAAGGACAATGTTGCACACGGTGGTAGTAGAAGACCACAAATCAATGGTCATACTATTGTGGAAGCTGGGCGTGCCCTTAAGTAAATCTGAAATTGTGAGGAATAAGTAAAAAAGATCTAAAACGAAGGAGGAGTTAATATTTTGCACTCTATTTGAGCGGCTCTTAATCCCAGGAAAAGGATCCTTCCTTTTTTACAGTGGAAGAACAGCACCAAAGCCTGAAGAAGCATATTCATGAGAGGGGCTATAATTCTTTCGATTAAATATAAATGACACAGATCCGGAACCACCCTTTAACATTGGCCATTACATGAAGTTCCCTTGGGCAAGGGAAATTAAGGCTATTGCAATCATCCGCAATTCGAAGTCGCGACCGCAAAGGCAAGAAGCGTATTGCCCACTTCCTACTCAAGAGCCGATGTAGTATTTAACCTCCAGGGGATAATAATAGCAGGTGCAATTTTCCGAAATTTATTCTTATAAAATCTTACTTTCTAATCTAGGCTACGATTCGCAATGCTATAGCTGGAACTCGGAGTTCTATTTTTGAAACGATATCTCCCGAAATTATAGCGGCTGTTAACGCTATCGTCGGCGCGATTCAAAGAATGTAAATACTTGTCATTGGGGCTGGTGCGGCATGCCTGATCTGTGGCATGTTGTTTCAGCGCAAGGAACCCTTTAAGGATACCTCTTTGAATCCAAAGGTCTTACAAATGACGAAGTTTAACAACATGAAACTATTACCAGCTGTTGATCGGAAGCTCCAGCTGTAATAGAATGTGAGACTGCTATCGCCAATATCGTGCCCAAGGTGGTGCCAATTCTACCAGAAAGGACATTATTGGACGATGGGCCGGTCGCTCCGAATCGTTAATAATTACTCACAGAGCAGATTAAATTTCTCACCGAAGAAGACCACGCATAAATCGAGACTTCTAAAATCTTGTGTGTAAATGAGATAGAATTGTTCTATCCTTGTAATTTCTTCAGTGAGGCTTGTTCCAGCTTATAATTAAGGTGAGAATTGACCTATATCACAATGCTCTATGAGTCTTATGAAGCCAAAACGTCCTCACAACAATACAAAATTCCACCACTCAGGAAATGGCCAATGCTGCAAGCGCCGTTACGATTAGCAAGGATCCTAAACTCTCGGCAGATCCGTATCTGAGACTCCCACCAGCATTCGCGCTAATGCTCCCACCGCTGGCAGTCGTTCCGTTTGGCAGGGTACCATTGATGACAATGGTACTGGTGTTATTGGCGATAGCTACTGTGACCAATGACCGATTCAAAGCACTATAGCTGCCATCACGTAACAGATCAGTCATGAATGCGCTACCGGTGTTGTCATCGCATCCACATTCGCGGTACCGCTGACACAGACACACCACAGGTTTTGTCTGATTGATGCTTGCCGATTCGTTGTAAAAGGTATAGGTCCTTTGGTATGGATAGGAGTAGGCGCCACCAAGCCATGGCCCGGGAAATATCAAAGTTGCTGCAATAGAGCCAATGAAAACAGGTAAGATCCCAGATGGCGAACGCGTACCGGATGCATACGGGACTGCGGCACCACCACCATAGTAGCGCCCTCCCCCGTAATTAGGCTTCGCACCTGACCCGGTTATTGTGCGACCTCCTGTGGAGGAAAAGATAGATCCCCTACTACCTGAAAAGCCGTCGGACGAGTGGCCGCCTGAGCCGCTACCATGCCCACCGCCACTTCCACCACCTTTGCGCTTCCAAAGCACTTGTACGGCCAAAATTAGGTCTTTGAGGCCGGTATGATGACTTGGTGTACTGAGAGTAGCCACGGCATAGTGATTTTGAGGCAATACGGGTCTGGCTTCCGTAAAAAGCTGGAATTCGAAGAGTATCAAACTGAGATAGAGTAAGAAGTGTGCCTTCATTGTGTACGCTGAGGTGGTATCTTGAATTAATCTTTTGCTTGCAAGTGAATTTGGAATTAAAAGAATTGGGATTTCATCTCAATATATGCGAAATAGAAACCATGGTGGGCTCTGTGCTGAAGTATTGCTGGGTAGGGAAAAATCAAGGCAATGGGATTAAGGCAGGAAACCATGTCGTAATTGGGAAGCATATGTGGGATTAGATGACGTAGGGCACAAGGCAGACTTCAGGACGGGGAAACTAGACACATTTCGAGACTGTGTGGCACTACAGGGGAGCAATAAGGTACGCGCGTTGTGGATTAAATTTTTGGATTTAACTTAGAGCAACCTTCGCCGCCATGCCCCTTGGCGTATTAACCCAATTAGTGACTGGTCTGTGCCTTCTCTCAGCTTTGGCTCTTTCCTGTCATGACTGCCTCCCATATTCATGTCCGCAGTACTTGCATGATGACCATATGATGTCACGAACTCAATGCCCTCTCTTAGCTCCTTGACCCTCAACCGCCATCCATTATAGAAACGGCACCTTCCACGCCACCCCTCTGGACGACAATAACAATCTCTCCGAAGTCCAACTGATGAACATTAACTCGTGCTTTCGCAATTTCCTACTCAACATCGCAAATCAGTATTGACTGACATCCTTCCTAAACTCAACCGTAAATAACCTTCTACACTGTAGATCCCGTTGATTTCTTCGACAATGTGCTCATGGAACTTTAAGGTGGGATCATTGTCTCATTGGAAGTCAGCGCGGTGTTGATGATTAGGAGAATGAGATGACAATAGTGAGGTGGGTTTCGTAGTTGGGAGCGGATCGATGACTGGGGAGTACGCGAGTTTCCAGATTTGGTACAGGATGACCATGTTGATCGCTGAGTCCATAACTTGGATGACCGTGGTCAGCGCTGCCTTGTTCGGTGTTTTATCTCGCAGAGCATGCCTGACGCATAAACAGAGGGCATGGTGGAGTTGGCTGCGTCCTGATGGGCAGTTGTGTTCATGACTTGTTCAACCCCACCACCCAACAGCCGAGGCGGCAACGCTCCGGACAACTTCCGCCAAATTGCCTGCTCCCGCGCCCGCCCAAAGTTGCGGGAATGAACCGAGGTGACAACCCATGACATATCACGTCCAGAGAATGTCGATTTGAAAGATTGGGTGGTGGTGGCATGAACAACACCAGAATAAGCCAAACATGACGCCTTTAACCCCAACTAAAATCACCGGCTCAGCTAGAGCTGCCACTTCGAAGGGGACGTCATATGAAAACGGTATGGTCGCCCGGGGAAGCAAGTTAGGAGCAACATTGAGAATATGCTGAACTTTCGCACAAGGGCTCCCCAGCAGAGCCTTGGTGGGTTTATGGAGTCGAGAGGGAGAGTCAAGTAAATAGAAATTATAAGACTTCAAGTGCTTTTCAGTCAAACAGATGCCTCTTCATCATCACTCTCATCAACCTCGTTGGATCAACTTCTTCTGCAATCTGAGCATAAGTCCTCCCAAGGAAACGGCACACTAATTATCCTAAACCAAGTGGACCCATGTGTACAAGACGTCGTGGGTCAGGCCCTTCTCGATCCAGGTGTTCAAAACAAAGTCTAAGATGATAGTAAAGATGCCGAAATCGGTCAGCTGTCCCCAGTACCGCCGGCCGGGCGTCTATGAAAGGTTTCTGGGGTTAGGTCTGAGGGTTGATCACGTCTCCGTACTCCGGATACAGGCTCTGGAAGGACGCTTGGAATGGCAACGGGGTTATAAGTGATGATCGACGACATCAGAGAGGTAACTTAGAGTTTAGATTCATGGTCTGAATACACATGCTAGAATGTCTTGTTTACTGTTCAACTTCGAACAATTGTAAGTCCTCCTTTCAAGGGGAGCAGTTTATGTCCTAGGATTTTCGTATGTATCACATTGACGGATACCATAATGAAAAAGTACACACTAAGTTAGATACCATCTCTCAAACCGAGCCTTGGCTATTATGTTCGGCAGACGCTCCCTCCCCACCATAAGGTGGAGCCTTTCCGACTTTCTTCTCACCCACCGCTCTGCTCCCTTGAAATTCTCCTCGTCGGATGACCTGAGCTCCTCAGGCGGCGTCTTCTCCGGCCTTTTCCTCTTGAACGGCCTAGATTTAACACCTTGAAGAGTCGTCGTTTTTAGAATTATCAAGCGCTGGACAGGAATAGTAGCTTGCTTCGACTTCTTATAATCCAAATCCAGACCAACTATAACGCCAATTCCAGTATATATTCCAAGGATGTAATTCTCCGCCAAGGGCGACTCTTCCTTTTTTGCGAGTGAGACACTTCAATCATAGGTCTTGGCCAAGCGGCATCCTTGTGACGAAACATAAGATCGGGCTTATGTCTGATATTGCGCTGCCGTTCCTTGTGGAGAACTGGAATTTCATACACCACTCAAGCCTTCTCGATAAAAGAACGTGTATTGGGTCCTCTATAGGCTAGACTGTGTAGCGTCTTCTCTGTCTCTTTTTGGAGCTGGGAAATGAACGTATTGTGCAATATTGTCGGCATCCAAAGAACAAATTCGCGTAGAATGGGATGGTAATCGTACCTGTAAATACAAGAAATGGCATGTTAGCGGAAACGCAAAGACCGCTCCTAACCTACCAGATAAATTCCTTAAGCTCTCCAGCCGATCAAGCAGTTCGGCCTCTTCAGCACTCTCAAGTTAAAAGTCCATCGAAAGGCCTAGAGTATTTTCGCAACGCGTCCTGAGGGCTAGGTGTCAGGTGTCTGGTGGCGTTGGCGGAGCGTCAATGATACTTCCGGGGGTGTGATCTTCGCAACCGCAGACTACAGCGCTATGGAGGACGGAGTTGGGGACATTCATTTCTCTGGATGGTTTGTGCGTTATTTCGCCGGTCACCTGATTACACCCGCCTTTTGTCGGTGTAGGCTGTGAACCTTCAGATAATCAACGTCAGTCATGTATGGCATTGTTGTGTGAGGTTTGCAGCCGCAAGTCAAGGGCTGGGAATGAGTGGAAGAGCTAAGCAAAAGAAACAGGTATTTGAAGGGGAAAATGAAGCCTGATTAGACGACATCTCACGAGTTTGAAAAATTATTTTAACAAAGTATGCAACCGACCCTAAACACCAGTCGAAGCTACAAAGCCCAGGGCGATCAGATAGTAGAGATCGAGTCTCTTAAATGAAACTCTGACCTTATCACCCGCTAAGAGACCAACACTTGAAGCTCCTCGTTGAATTGCAGTTGTATTGCTGCACATCCCCTCCACTTCCGTTGAGAACACCTACTAGGTAGCTATACTTCTCGCATTATATTTTGCCGCTGGCAAACTAACGCTACCTATCACACGGAAATCCTGATCTGCAGATCACCTATAGATCCCAATTAGGCCGCGTCAGCCTTATCCTGAAGGATACGCTAGCAAAGACCTCCTATTATTTGTCCTTTTTATTTTACCTCATATAGCTTGCTCTACTTATACTTAAAACCTTCAATCGGACCACTTTCTATGAACCCTGCAATTCTCGTGACACTACCGGTAATGACGACGAACTGTCCTCGCTCAACGCTGGCGCTAGCCATCCCAGCCCGCTATTACATACTCTATTCCAGCGTGGGAAGCCTGTGATCCGTAGAGGATGTAGGTAGTGGAGATCGCCGCGTGCCGAGTGTCGCCGGGGTCACCTGAGTCATGTCACGTGACTGATGAAGCTTCCATCCAACATTTTTTCGCCACACAGGGACGGACGTTACAGCTGTTGTGAGCAAAACAAAGCCAATCTCGTTCTATATTGGTTCTAGGAGACTCTAGGAGACTCTAGAATCTTTGTTTACTTTCTTTGTTTGCCATCTAAAAAGCAATAAAACCCTCTCTTTCTGCTTCCTCAATCGTTCGGTTTATTCATCCTTCACTTCAGACGCCTCCTACGAGTGCGTACGCTCTGTATCAGTCGTCTTTTACCAACCCACCTCAAGATTACTTTGTATATAATCACCGCATTTTTAGCCCCTTCAGTAGGAGCGATAGCCCACTAAGGAAAACCAAATTTAGGACGCAATATTAAGTCCTTGATTCTAGATCTCCCTTATGTAACAATAAGAGAATACTTGTTAGTAATATCATAATAATAGCACAGACAAGTGCTCCTATTGACAGACACGCTGCGTCTCCCTTTTCTATACTAACAATTGGTCCAGATTCTTGAATCTTTGATTCTACACGAAATAGAATAGCAGTTGGTATAGCAAATAGAAAGCAACATAATATCGCTAATAAGCAGATCCCAGCTTTCATTAAGTTATTTGTAACAGTGCGCATTATAAATAGACAGAAGAATAATATACCGGCTAAAACAAAGACGAGCCCTATGCCAAAAAAGAAAGGGCCTTTAATATTAGCAGACGTAACTTTCGCGGTAATCCCTTCTAGGTATTGAAGAGGCTGGAATTGGCCAGTAACAAAGTTTTGAATATCTTCAGAAAATTGTTTAATAGGTTCTGGTATTATATCAGAGATATTTAACGGCAAGTTGGTGCAGTTGGTATGATCGGTAAATCCAACACAGAATTGACTTATACCAAGCGAAAGATTTCTTGGGAGTAATGCTTCAATTGCTGTTTCAGCAGCGCTAGCAGCGCTTGCGGCACCCGCAATCAGGCTTGCTCCCACGGCAGTGGCTGTGGCAACCAAGCTTGCTCCCTCAGCGGTAGCTGTCGCTACAAGGCTTGCGCCCTCGGCAGTGGCTGTTGCAACCAGGCTTCCGAGGGGACCGGGAAAGCCGCGTTGCTTGAGATGTGGATTCGGGATATCGAGGATATCACTAATATTGAACTAATATTGTGAACTTATTAGCTAAATAAAAAGCATAGGGGGATATATTCTATACAGTTAAACTTAAAGTTGCAATACCCGCTCGTTGTGTTTTTTCCTGGACTAGTAATGAAATTACTAGTACTGCACAACAGAAGGTAACAGAGGACAAGGCAACGAAGGCCCCGATTTGGAGCCCACTTTTGTTCTTTAGCATTTGACGCATTTGAAATTAAATAAGTCCAAATTCGGGCGTTGTAAGTGCGAGTATTCAGCAATAAGTAGGCACGGCTTAGGTAGGAAGTTCCTAAATTCCTCAAGCTAATGTTTGCCTTAGCGTGAAACTAAAAATACAAATTTCGTATACTCAATTTCACACAGCCGTTTTCGCCACCTGAATGTACCTTTTTCTTATACACACCTAATTTTAGAAATGCTGGCAGATTATATTAGCCAAGCAACTACACCATGTTTAGTGTCAGCGTTAACCGTTCTATGTAGTCCAGCAGGAGTGACGCATAATGACATGAAATAAGAGTATGCTACTTTATATAAGCTATGCCTACATTATCCCACCAGCCACGGCTCTTACAGCGATGTAGCCGCCCACCAGTCCTCCCACCTCACTATACGCCATCACGCTGCAATCGCTTAGTCAAGAAGATGGTGACAAGACTCACCGACACAGTGGTCGGGGGGGCGGGCCCCCACTCTCGCCTTCAACTTTAAAAGCCCCTTTTTAACCCCTTTAAGCCTGAAGCCCTTTGCAGCCTGGAGCCCCCTAAGCCTGGAGACCCCTAAAGCTTAGAGCCGCTTAAAGCCTGGAGCCCCTTAAAGCTTGGAGCCCCCTAAGCCTAGAGCCCCTTAAAGCTTGGAGCCCCCTAAGCCTAGAGCCCCCTGAAGCCTAAGCCAGCCCCTCTAGCCTGTGCTAGCCCCTCTAGCCTGTGCCAGCTTTTAAAGCCTAAGCTAGCCCTTTTAGCTTGTGCTAGCCCCTCCAGCTTGAGCCTGCCCTTGGAGCCTGAGCCACCCCTTGAAGCCTAAGCCAGCCCCTCCAGCCTCTGTGGCGCGATTCATGAAGCTCTGTACATCAAGGATGACAAAACGTCTACCTCCTAGTTTTCTGAGATGACTTTTCGGCAGTGGGAGAAAATTGAATGACGGCGATTCGTGATGACTTTAAAGTGGGCCCCGAATTTGAGATTTGGAAGTCCGCACATTGTTAGAAGTTTGCGCTGCTGACAGGCGTTTGTAGGCTGAACATCGCGAGAAGGACTCCGATTTGATGACATGTAGGTATCTACCAGTGATATCTCTAATTGATTAATGTCATCGATGACATAAAGAATGATCAACTTTGTAGGGCAATTAGGATGCTGGAAGGCGGTTTTCTCAGCATCCGATAACAGGTTAGGATTCTGCTGCTGGACTGTTTCGTTCCTTCGCTGCAAGTGTTCATTTTCTATTAAGCTAGCAATTAACTGCTCTCAAACAAATTGCTCAACCAATACGCCTGCCAATTTCAAGTACCGCTCGTAAAATATGGCAGGTCTAAACGGATCAACGAAGTTACATCCAATATTCATCTTGAATACCCTCTTCCCCGGCTTCTTTATTCTCGCATCTGCCATCTACGAACACCTAAAAATCGATGCCACGGCGTACGTCCCGGCTATACTGCTCGTGACCCTCCTGGTATTGGCATCTCAGTATAGTGGGGAATATCTTTGGTGCCAAGTTGAGGTGTATTTCATGTCCACAGCAGACATTAGGGTAGATGACGAGTTATATAACATGCTCATGGCTGTAAGCGGAGTTTGTCTGACTTCTTATTTAGAGCCGCCGAAGCGGATTATCTCTAGAAAGTTCTAGTTGTAAGGGGGTCGCAATTCCTTCCCAGTCTTATCTCACTGGCTCCGAATACTTCTAATTCTGTGTTGTCTAGTGGGTAGTGACTCAAAACTTCTCCCAAGCTTCTCGCTGCTTTGTCGCGAATATCGACATCAGTTCTCGGGCATGGTATCCAGAATCCGCCTTCGACAATGACGAGGATTTTATATATTAAAAAGATGAGGAAAACAGTACTGAAGCCTACCAGGACTCCGGCATGCGCGAAAAGAATAAGCGTTTGCAATATACGCCCTCCTTTGGGACACATGTTTTCGTAAGTAAACTGAGATGATTGATTCTGTTTACCATGCAAATCTTGCTCAAGCTTTTAGAAGATTGACTGTAGCTTTTCCTTTGTTCTGACATGCAGATTCTAACTGTGTGCAGTGGTACAAATCCCGCCTCATCCTCTTCAAGCGCAAGCAGAGCCGGCAGCAGGGCTACATGGTAGTGTCGGCGCAGGAAGAAATCTCCCTCTCCTCATTCGGACGCAATCCTGCTATCCTTAAAACCTTACTCGACGAGAGCCGTCTCAAGTATCTTCAGAACGATGAGAACAAGACGCTCATTTATCGTGGCATAATCAACGCCAGGTCCGCCGAGCCATGTTGGAGGCGTTGCACGTCCCGCCCTTCGAGACCCCTTTCCACTATCGTGGCCAATGAAGCCATTAAGGACGCATTCATTAATGACTTACGAGACTATCTACATCCTCGTATGCGGCGGTGGTATAGCAATCGCGGAATCCCATACCGTAGAGGTTATCTATTGTATGGTCCTCCAGGGACGGGAAAGAGCTATCTATAAGTCCAGTTCCTGGTCCATCGTTAAAGGAAATGAATAGTGGCAGCTGACATGATTGGCAGATCAATTTAGACTGCGTCGCGCCCGAACGATAACCTTAAAACGCGCTCCTGTGCTGGACCCTGACACGCGCATTTACAAGGGTAGGAGATACAAAGCAATTTTACCGAGATGAGATCATCAGCTCTTCCTTCCTTCCCCTACTTGTAAAATCTGATGAACCATCCCGCGAATCCTCTCTCTCTCTTCCCTCTCCCTCTCTCTGTTCATTGCAGAGCAGAACAAGAAAGAAAGAAAGAATTGAGAGGGTATTCCTGCTCTTGCGGATTCTCTCACTCTCTCCTCCTCCGTCCCCCTCTCGTCCCTCATCTAATGTCTATCGGAGCTAAAGTGGATGATTCAAAATGCTTCCTCCTGCAATTCGAAGAGCGCAGAGTATGGAGCAGAAGAAATTCGAGTCTCGACTGTTAAAGCTGACAAAAGATGAGCAACGTACGGATGGCAAAGCTATCAGAGACACCGACCTGAGCAAATGGATTGCTCCGCCGGTATCTTGGGGCTACGAAAATCTCGTACACATTGCCGTAAAGCGTTTCGGCGATTTTCTTAAGATCATGGGTCCACGAGACCCGCGGAGTAAGTTGCCATCCCATTACTCTTCTGATTTTCTTTACTGCAGGAGACTAATGCCTCTCTCTCGTTGCGCCTAGTCGCCGAAACCGATCCCAAGAAATACTTCTCTCTTGGCAATCGACTGCTCACCCTCGAGATCATCAAATTGTTCATGCTTTTTCTCGCTCGGACTTCAAGTGGAATGATTGACGACAAGATCACATCCAAGACCATGCAAGGCTACATTTCCCACACAATTGGTGCTGGCTATCGCTGTACTGGAGTCAAACAATTGACGCGTGAAGAAGTGAAGCAAGTCTATACCTACATTCGCAATCTTGAGCAGGATGGGGAATTATCCAACAAGGCTCGGTTCAAGCATGTCGCGACCAACAATGATCTTGACCTTCTCATCGAAGCTGCTTTTTCAGATGAGTTCAGCCTCAACGTTCAAAGTATCAGATCAGTGCTCAACATCACTTTGTACATGAACCTCTTCGTTGACTCTTGTGGTCGTGGTTCTGATCTTGCGTATGGTGGAGCATCAATTGCGGAGCAAGAAAATCATTGCTTGTGCTGGGATCATTGCCGCTTCTATATCGTGAATGTAGATGACGGTGACCGAGTTATAGCTGCTAATATTGAGATCAAGTATCAAAAAGGTCAACGGTGCAAGGATGTACAGAAGATCGTGACACTTCGCCTTCTGCCTTCCAACATGGCCATGCATGACTCACTCCGTCTACTGGTGACGTTAGCTCTTGTGGATGGCGTGTTTGGGCCCGGTGTAACTTGGGCGAGTCTCATTGCGTTTGATCCTGGTAAGCTTTGAATGAAGGTTGGAGTTTAGAGCAGTCAATTTTACTAACTCGGGTGCTTGAACTAGGAGCGCACAGCCGTGAGATCATTCAATCAGATGCCTTCATCGGAGTTCCAGTGTTTCGCTCACACCGCGGACAGCCGCTTCGCAGTGGAAAGCTCGGGGAAAGCATAGTTCAGCTTGGCCGAATTGTAGGCTTTGAGCACAATTCCACATCCTACACTCTCAGAAGAGGATACGCCAACATGCTCAACGTGAAAGCATGTGCAGAAGATCGAAAGTCTCTTATGGGTCACAAAACAAACTCAGAGGTTTACAGCCATTACCACTCTGCAATATCATCCGTTCACGTTCAGGAGCTTTTCCGGGACATCCGGGTCGTCGAGCACGCTGAGATGCACAGTCTATCACTTAATAGAATGCAGCAGCTTCCCCAGACAATCAGTCCCGAAGGCTGGGAGCAAGTACAGCAAGACCCTGAGCTTATGCAATTCGCTCTCGAGGCTTCGCAACTGAGCGCGGCACTCTGCGAGGTGTACGGATCAAATGCTGCTGCTGCTCGTGCTTATGATCCTCGCGTCCCGGACCTCCTCGCGGCGACCTCGCGCCTGAAAAACCGTCGCAGAGCGCTGTTAAGACATGTCTACCAGGAAGAGTATCGTGCGCAATTCGTCGAACGTGCTCAGCTACATGTATCTCCTCTGTGCACCTCACCGACAGTGATCAGCCCCCTATTAGCATCTGATCCCCTGCCCATGGATAGCCTCTATGCTAGCGATGCTCAGGATTGGGTTCTACATGTTGAACAGGAAGAGCAGCGGTCTGCAGAAGAGCTGAGCGGCTACGAAAATATCATCGCCGAGGACGTGCGGTCCCTTGAGCTTAGAATCGAGGCCTTGCATTCGGGCTCGATGATGACGGATGAGCGCGTGAGAGCACTATTGAATCCTGCCCAGCTCCCTGAATCTTGCCAGACTCGCCTACACAACATCAATGACGGAAGTGCACGACCAAAGAATATGTCTATAACACGAGTACGGGAAGCGATGAGTTCTGGTGGCCTCACTGATGCAGATCTTTCTCAGATCATGGTTGAAGTCTTCTCAGCCACCCACCGTCCTGGAAAATATCTTATAGGAGAGGAACCTCTGCTAGGGACTTCCACCTGTCGCTTTTCTGGTGTTGATCTTTCCTTGGATACTCACGCGCCTGATACTGCCCATCGAGCTCATTTCACGATGCGACAAAAGGCCGCCGCGGAGTTATTTGTCAAGCATCTCGCACCGCTCGATACGCCTTGTTCATATTATTCCCAAGGACCTACCCAAAAGAAGAACCCTAGGCTCTGTGGGTTCCGTAGCAGGACTCGTGTGCAGCAAATTAAACATGCCTTCGAACATACGTTAAAGAGTAACAGGCTTGGGCACGAAGCAGGTCACTTTCCTCCTGGAGAATGGTATTGCTACCAAAAAGACTGTGCTGTTCTGACAGCTACTCCAAGCACGAGAAAAGGAACTGTTCCAAAAGTACAATTATCCACCACATCGATTTTCCTCTCGCAAAGGCCCTTTCTTAAACACGTATATCAAGAGCATCATGTCAGTCCCTTGACCATAGAGTCTGTCGTATGGTGCGGCATATGTGAGACTTTCCTGGATTGGGATCAATTTGGTGCCAGTACAGACGATCATTTTGCGATGCACTGGGAAGAGGTATGGCAGTTGGTTGCAGATCATGGTTATGCCGGTCAAGCTGATAATGGTCGTCGAACGATACCCTCTTTTTGCCCATTCTGTCTTCATAATGAGGATCTTTCTCCATTCCAGAGAATTCCGCCAGCAATGAACTTCTATGACCGGAAGTCCTTCGCACAGCACATAGGCATGCATATCGACCGCCTTGATTCGCTCCCTCACGGCTGCCCTTGCTTCCCCAAAACCTGTTTACATGATGGAAAGATGACACCTGTTGAACTAGCAGATTATTTGGATAATGTCCATGGGATACGGCGAGCTAAGCTATCACGAGCAGAGAGGTCCAAGAAGCGCGGGGTACTTTCCAAGAGGCCTGTGAATGTGCAATGGCCTCCGCCGAAGAAGCTTAGAAAGGGATCAAGCAGGTATTTGTTTACAACGATTCACTGCGATACTCCGCCGCAAATCAGTCGCAATGAAAACTGAGGACTCATCTTGATGTATTTCTCTCTTCCTCTCTTCCTCTGCCTCCCGTTTTTGTCTTTCTTTAGTCATACATATTTTTATTCTACAGTTGAGAAGTTGAATCGGTAAGCCGTCCAGCAACAAGTGGTGAATGTGCAAGAAGATGGAGACGCGCACCGCAAAGTGAGGTACTGTAGATCTCTTTAGACACGGCAGATATATCATGTGCTTAATAGAGAGCTTCAATTCTTAACTGACCGCGTTGATCACGTCCTCCACGGGTGGCAAGTAAAGCGCTGCGTAGCTGTAGTTACAGCAATCGAAATTCTGCACAATCTGATATTTCCAAAAATTTGGGATAAGTCGTGTTCTGGTGCCCACTCATGAGCACTTATGGATCCCTCCCACTTAGATATTTGCGTTCGCACGAATCACACATATCATATGGTATCACAAATCTAGGATGGGAGATTCTTCTTTACTTCATTTTCTAAGCACCGCCAAATACCAAAAGGCTTTGAATATTGGTTCTACCAAACCCACGTAGGCGCAACAGTTCTCGGCCACGGTGAATCGAGAACCCTGCCACCACCATGATGCTGACATCCTCGGCGTTGATGCCAGCTTCATGTAATAGCTCGAGCACCGCGCAAAGCGTCTCCCCAATGGAAAGTACATCGTCCACCACAACCACTGACGCGCCACTAGAGACTATACCCCGCTTCATCTCAAACCGCTTCTCCTTCGAATTATTAGATGTCAAAGACGAGATATGCGACAAGGGCTTGATAACAGAAACGATGAAAGGAGGAGAGCTTGCCAGCTTCGCGAATCAGTACCAATAGCACATCGACCAGCAAAGCTAACGCCGACGCATACAAAACCGCCGGCCTCGCAACACGCTACCGCATCGACTTTAGCCCAATCACGGTTGAAGTGGCTTTGCAGTAGAGATGTGCATAAGGCCAGCCGATTTGGCCGCTGGGAGATGCCGAGTACGTGGCGGAACCCAATGCTCAGGAGTGGGAAATCGGATACCTGAGACACCATACTAGCCAGTAGCTGAGTATTGCTCTGAATTAGTCGAAAGAGAGCCAGCTCAGCACCCTCGAGGAAGTCGGAATTACTTGGGGAGAGAGCCACGAGCTACAAAAGTCCTCAAGGTCTAGGTCAACTTTCAAACCCCACAACTCTTCAGGAATCAGGTCTCTGGCCAGCTCATCGTAGAGGAGGGTGTAAGCTTGCTAATATTCGGAAAGGATTAGATCAGACGCGTCTTAAATCTATAGTTCAACTTCGTGGTACTCTACAGGCTCCCCATGTAAGAGCCAAATACAATCGCCACTGTAATATATGCCCAAATGGGGTCTCCGCCAGCTGCTGAAATAACCTCTTGCAGATCTTCGCATCAAGATAGGAATTTGATCTTCATTTTCTTGCTCCTGAAAATAGGTGAAGTCGAAAAGAATGAACTGGGCAGTCCAAGTCAATACGGACAGGTGGCTGTTATAATCCCCTAGCTCCTCTCACTGTTCCTTGCTCTTCTATTGATCTTCCTATTTCGCATAGCATAGAAGCTTAAGACTGGTGACTTGAACGGCGCACTTCCTACGACGTGACAAATCAGCGCTAGATATAGTCTGCGAATAGCATATTTGAAGGCTGGTTTAGATGTCTCTCGTCCTTATAGTCTAGAACTGTAATAATCTAATCTATAGCCTGGAGCTGTTGTGTCGTTGGCTGAATCACGTCCTCTGGCAGCGTCTAATCTGGATGAGTCCTAGTAAAATGGCCGTCTTCTTTATATACCACACGATAGTAGTACACAAGCAGCTGCTTCATAGCGGTAAAGTTTTTGGTGAGGGTAGATGAGTTCATAAAGTATCAAAATCCATCTGCTCGGCCAGAAGCCCCGGCATAAAACTCATTCAGGATATCGGCCCGCTGCTGTGTCATTTTCCGTGCTGGGGAACAATGCCTACATCTCTCAACATCGGCGGCTACTAGAATACGACTTAGGTCTGGATCCACAGCATCCCGAGCATCCCATTTCAGCGCCTTCTCTGGGGGCAGTTCATAAGAGCCCCAGATCTCTTGATCAACGTTGGCAATAGTATTGCCGTATTTTAAGATACGCCCCACTTAGTACGTATTGTTGCCAATTTTGTACGGCATGTAGTTTCTCGTATTGAATTCCAATACTGCTAGGCATATAATACATATAATTAAATTCCTGTAATATTGGCAATATACTATTATACGGGAATGCTCTACATTCCGTAGACTTTAGACTTAATTTTATAAAGCTACTCCTTTAAATCACGTGCTCTATAGGGCTAAGAGGGCTAAGAGGGTATATAAGAGTAAAAGGGGTGAAGCTAGAGAAAAGGCTATTACAGAAATGTACATTCCAGTATAATAGTATATTCCAAGTATATCTACCAGAGTCAATACGTACGTCAGTAAGTATCACTACTACCGATACGATACGGGGTACGTATTAGACGGCCAGTATCAGCCACCGTAATACTGTAGTATACTATTGCCCACATTGCTCTTGATCCTACAGGCTGGTCATGTGAGATGGAAACCGAGTCGCCTCTAGCCACGGCATTCTTTTTGACTTGGATCCCCCAAAATCGTGGACGATGCTGGCCTGCTCGTCGATATCGCCTTGATATTTGCATAATCCTTTTCTAGTCAAATAAACAAGCGCTTCCCAAGTTTGGTAAGTACAGTTGACAGGCTTGGGTCCTGCTGGAGCACGCGGTCGGGACGAACAGCAAAGTAGCCAACATGAGTATGATTGGAGAAGTAGGTCTGGAGCAAGCACCCCTCCCACGGTGTGTTGCCTTGTGCTCCCTCGCGCTTCTTTTGTGACCACTAGGGATATGGTCTCGCATCTGAGGCAGGTGGTTGGTATAGGATGGTAAGATTACGTCCTGGGGGGGCCAGAGGAGACAACGGGATCCAGCGTGGGTGACGAGGTGCTCCATGGGTGCAACTAGCTCTTAGGGTTTGTGTTCTGTCAAAGCCTTGGCATAAGTGGTCCAGTTTTTAATTTCATTGAAGAAACTAAGAGCTAAAATGTATGAGGGCAGAAATTAACACAAATCACTCCCCACATAGAATTCTTAATTAGTTATAGATTAACTTAACTTATTTCTATAGCACATATATTCTTCGTAAGTTACTGTACCTTACTAAATTTTATTGTACACTAGTTTAAAAGTCGTATCCGAACAATTTGGTTGAACTTGGTATTACTCCATTGTAACACCGTACATTTATACCACTCAACTTCTCCCACCTACTACGGTTTAGTCCTTGAGTATCCGCGTCCTCTATCATAATTCTTAAAATTCCATGTTTCATAAATATCAAAATAACACTTATATCGATTGTACCAGCTAAGATTTCACCCAAACTCTTGGGTATAGCACACCTTAAAGTACTGGGTTCTCTCGAGTTAAGGGTATCCAAGACTTTAATCTCTATCTTATCTTGACCTTGCTTGTAATCTTGTTTTCTGCAGATTGCGATATAGCGGCCACTGCTGTCGTATAATTGCTCGTATCTCATTAATTCTCTGCCCCACGCAGATAGCTTTTCTATTGAAACAGAAATATTTTCCCAATTAGGAAGACGTCTGTACTTTTCACTTCTAGATATGTCTGGGCGCCTAGCAACTGTATACATATCAGAAGATATCGGTACTGCAAGATGGCGCTCTTCCCCAAGTTCCAGCGCCTGTAGGTAGTTACAAGGACCTCTTGTAGACAAAAGCGTCAGCGTTTGTACTCCAATCTGTATATCTTCAATCAGCGGACTAGATTTGAAGTCTACTGCTTCAGTGTGCCTCGTATGGATCTTCAAGATTCCATTTATAAAGGGACCGGAATATATAATTTCGATATCCAAAACAGGATCATCTATGATCTTGAATAAGTGAAGGAGGTTGCTATCTGTACCAATAGCTAAAAGACCACCAAAGTAGCTGGAGCACTTGACTTTCTCATATGGCCACCCAGCGGCATGAAGCGCTTTATTATCGAGCACTTGTAGCTTCGTTGTAACTATATCGAACACTCTGAGTTTTCCAGAGCCTGGATTCTGGAAAACGTCACCAAATAAAACCTTATACCTGTGATAGTCAGCTACATTCCAGGAACATCTAGAGTAATTACCCGTCAGTTAAAAGTATGATGTCCCCATGGATTCTATCTATTGCATCAACCTCCAAACTTCGATGATTTGTCGTAATAGAAGTAGTATTGTCCTCGATTATAGACCACCCCTTTCTATATAGACTATAGATGTTTTTCCAATCTCTAGCAGATGGTTCATGAGGAGATAGCTTTGGTTCAAATTGAAGAGGCCCCAAATCCAAATTTAGATGCCCAAGATGAAGCTGCAACTCCTCTCGCCACCACCGCGAGTAGCCTAGTGATTTTGAACAATCTTTAGAGAGTCGAAGGAGGACTTTAAGCCGATCTCCCCGTGACAACTCCTCTAATATCTTGTCAATAATCTCGATAGGAAAAGGCAAGAATGTTGTCATGTTCAACCGTATAAAGGGGTAGGCATGTTACTGTATAGCATCAAGGTAGACGGAGATTTATTGATAATAATTCAATTCTTTATAGTAGACTAGAATTTGTTAGTATGTATAGAAGTCACTATATATAGCAATTCTCATTTAAAATTGAGCTTTAGATCTTAGTTATTAAAGGATTCATTGCTAGGAATTAGGTTTTCTCTAGCTTGGTTGATCTAAATTGACCTGCTGACAATAGTGGTAAACATAGTATAACCGATCAGTTGGTGTTTTCTACTTGATTCAAGGACCGTCATCATGGAGGGACGAGATGGTACTGAGGCTTAGACGTCGATGTACGTCAGGGCAAGTCGACTTTGTGCGGTAAATGCACTAATTGCGCACATGAAAAAGTCAGGGAGGATGCGATAATGATACTGTAATACCCTTGGCCATAGCTAACTTAGACAAGATTGTGTAAGGGGTTTTCAATGGCTAGTCACCGCCTGTCATATTTGGGGTTTTCCTTCACCCTTAGCCCACATTGAGATTTTCCTTTCACTTAAGTCCGCAATGCTGAGGTTGCTGCTTATGTTGTAATTGGATAGAATAAGTAGCAACTGTTCTTCAGCTAAAAAAGAGCAGAAGCTTAAATGCAAACCAGCCTTCTACTCGTTTTCGAAAAGTGGGATTAATGGCTGGTCATCATCATGACCTCACCACTCAGGGCTTTTCAAAGGCGACAAATCTGGGCGGTCGGTTAAGAAACTATGCCACTGCTAAAGAAGGAACGTGAGAGGCAGAAATTCAAGCACTATCAACAGCGGCAATCGCGAGGGTTGAAAGCTAGCTAGCTACTCATTACCAAAGGTCCCTGAAATTTTTCCTTACAGTACCAACCTCAGCTGGCATCTCGAGTAAATATCTATCTGAACCAACCCTTAAGCCTCAACAGGAGGTACACATATCTCCCAATCCTCTACTCCCCCTCTTCTTTGGCAGCAATCCGTACGAGAAGCTGAAGGCTCTATGCGCCAGCCGCAGAAGATCCCGAAGTTACATTGTGCAAGGTTATACAAAATATCCTAGTGAGAACAAGCCCGCTCCGCAAATAACGGATACAATCGAGGGAGCGAGAATCTTAAGCAGTAGGCAGTTTTACCTCTTATGAAAAATTAAGTACTTTCGATTACTCTGAACCTCTCATCGGCCTCTTCATTATTAGTTCATCCGCGACCCTCACAAGCGCAGACCTCACTGTCAACACTACCGTACCTTTCCCAAAGGGTAATAAAAGATTAGATCAGGATAATATTGATCTGCTAGGGCCAGGTTCTAAGTCGAGACCAAAATCAGAAAGCAGCTATGGGTAAACCACCTTACCTTGGCTATTTCCAAGTAGCCAGACTGAAAAGTTCAAGGCAGCCTCATTGGCCTTGATTGGGGATAATGTAGTAGTTTCAAAGCTGGCATCATGACATGAGGGAATTTTAGGTGCAGTAGCAAAGCGAACAGTCCTAGATGCGCTCAGAGTCATTGAGACATTGAAGCTTATCGATTTGAACTGAAGCGATTACTCCATTAGGGATACGAACGTAGATTTGACATCATTTTACTTAAATGCAACTATCAAACCCCATTATTGAAACATCTGTAATACGAAGAAGAAGTCCTAACTTCGTAATTTATATGTTCTAATAATAGCTGCTTTACTGCGCCATTCTTTGTTAATTAGGTGCATCACCAGGTTTTATATTGAACTCATATAGATGGTTGACCCACTTCAGGATTCCAGCCTATAGAAAAAGTTCAATAACTAAAGGTTATATAATTACCCGGCTATCTCGACACCTTCTTGACCTTTGACTTAAGGGACACAAGTCCAAGCTTTGCCATTGCCGGTTACTTCAAGCTGAAAATTTACATCGTCTCCCTCAACACGTTGGCTATGAATGAGCAGAACCTCACTACACTGTTTGCGGAATTACCAAAGCGCTGTGTCGTTTTGCTCGAGGATATCGACAGTGCAGAGATGACTCACACACGCCAAATCCTGCCTCCTTCTAAATGTGATCAGCATGGAGAGATGACGAAGTTAAAACAGTCTAGACCGATAATGCCTGTGGCAAGTCGAATCTCACTGTCCGCGCTTTTGAATGTCATCGATGGCGTGGCATCGCAAGAGGGTCGCGTCCTGATCATGACAACAAACCACGCCGAAAAGCTCGACGGCGCGCTTATCCGGCTTGGCCGTGTTGACATGAAAGTAAAGTTTGACCTTGCATCATCTTTAATGATCGTATCGCTATTCCGTAATATCTTTGCTACCCTTGAGGGCGACATTCCTGAATCGATGATGACCGGTAGAGTTGAACTGTTAGAGAGGATGGATAAGGAATTTGAAGTGCAGAAGTACAAAAAGCAGGTTTTCGATGAAGAGCGAGATGATTATGAAGAGAGGATTGACAGGCTCGCTCACGAATTTGCAGTTTTGGTTCCCGAGACCCCTTCAGCCCTGCAGAAATACAGGGTTTCCTCCTGGAGCATAAAAAATTTCCTGAAAGAGCAGTCACACGGGCCTTGGGGTGGGTGGCTAGGAGGGCGAAAACGAGTGAAGGAGAAAGATGCGAAAGAAGCAACTAAGCTATCGCCACATTCCGTATGGATCCCACTGCTCATATGAATCGAATGTAAATGAGCCGTGGGAGTTATCGTTATATCGATGTCTTTTGGACGACTGCGCACGCTGGTAGCAGTTACTAGTGCGGTAGAATGACTGTCCAATCCTGTGTCCTTATAAGGAGGTCGTTAGAAGCGTCATCTTCGTAGACTAATGACTTGCCGATGAGCCATTGCCATGGACCCATAGGTTTACGGCAATATTAGGAGGAGATATGTCCTAAGTCAGTGGTATGCCGATGTTAGCGGGAGTAGAACTAGTAGCTAGGGAAAGCATAGAGGGGGGATACAAATCAGAGCTAGAATGTTTTACAGCGCCGATGTCAATCCCCACATACCCACAAGCAGTCGCAAGATCTACAGCACCCAGTATCTTCATGGGGCATCTCTTTCGTGGCGGGGAGATCCTGTATGAACTCCGCACCAACGTATTCGCGGCCTATGTTAACAGCCACATTTCGTTAGTCTCACGTTGTCACCGTATTCCTATCCGAATAGCTATTTTCTAGGTTAAGACCTTGGGTCAGATGTTCCCGAGGCTATGACCCATTCTTGCCATGCCACAGATGGTCACCAGATACAAAGCCAAGATCTGACCCACCCGCTCTTGGACAAGCCGTGAGATCACCTTGGCCTCTCCAAACAGCACCTGGAGTTTTGTAATATCGCACAACATACACTACTGGTCCATGAGTCACATAGGTATTCCAATCTTGCAGGAGTCCATTACGGAATCGGATTGGCGTGATCTTTTCCCCACCGCCCGGCGGTCCAATAATTATGTGTCCAAGCCCTAGTGCTAGTCGAGTTCATCCTGTGAGCAAACGTTGCTAATGCGGTAGCGACTTGACCTTTGCTGTCTTTATTTCAGGAGAGCCTGAAATTCTTGAACTGCAACTAGGCGATTAGATGAATATATAAGGATGATAGAGAGGAGAGCAGAGAATCTTGAATTTCTTGTGGTGAGCTGGGTTTGGTAGGAAAGGGGGCAGGTTGAGGGCGAGTAGAGATCTTTGTTTACGCTTAAGGAAATAAGTTTTAAAGGATTGAGAGTCTACATGCGCACAGGAAGACAACAGGGACACAATGGAGCTTTGATTAATGCTCTTTAACTTACAAAACGCAATTTTAACAATTTATCTGGCCACGCCACTGCTGCAAAGCAGTCCTATTTGAGGAAGAAGCTCAGTGCTCTATTTTTGCTTCTTTTCCATAGTTTCCTCGTCGTTGCTAGTCCACGCATCACTAAAACCACCACCTCGTGTCCTTTTCTACCATTTGGTACCCCTTAAATTTACCATTCACCCTCTATTATCAATGCTTTACTTGTAATCTATGCCCAAAGTATTCTTATAGCAGAACCTACCTCGCGCGAGAGATCTGCGGAATTTGGAAACTCCGCCAACTGTGAGCTTGCGTCCTGGTTTTGTGACGTTTCAATCTTAATGTAACCCTTCGCCCTGTTATTTTCCTCTGCTAGCCTTTGCAAAAGCAAGGCTTGAACATGCAAGACCCCCATTGAACGTTGAACATCATCGGAAGATGATATACTGTAGAGCCCCGAGGTACGTTTGCGTTGAACAGTTTCGATTAACTTCTCTTCGCGATAGAGTCGCCTATAATGTTCCCAAGCGCGACGATGACTTGTACGCGCTTGGAATCTCTTCCTTGGTCTTGAGCCTTCTTTTGAGATGAGCACATACGGGACTACCTCATGAAGAGATGTTCTGTGCAAAGCAAACTGATTTGAGCTGCTTCCCTCAGAATCAGAAGGAAGATCCCCTAACATCGATATATTTAGTAGACTACTTCGAACCCATTCTTGCCTTAAAGATTCGACCATGATGATATTATTCGGTGCCACTAGCGGCCCTGAAAATGATTCAAAATCATTAACAATTTTTTCATGTCAGAGAATTGGCGAACAGTCACTAATAAATACAATTTGCGTTTAAAGACTTTTTGGACAAACTTTTTTTATTTTGAGATTAGCTTATGTCATTCTAAATTTAACAACGGTTCACGTTAAAGGAAACCGGAATACGACGAAAGGCTAAAAATATAACACCGGGCTGTGCTATATTACCGGCGCAGCTTGCAGCCGATACCTTTACCGGGGAAAGTATTTCGCAGATCTCAATGGCGAGGAGGACTATCTTCACTACAGTGACTGCCTTACCATCTGGGATATCAAGGGAGTCTGTGATGGGAACCCTGTCTGATCATTTTGAAATGATAGACCTCAATCCCTTAGTCGAAGAACGACATCCAATCAAGTCTCCTAATTACGCGAGTGCCGAAGAATATCATTGCAGGTGGTATCAGCTGACAGATATGATCCGAATTCTTCCTGGTGGGCTTTACTCCCATAAAATTACCTACAATGTATGTTTTCACGACCTCTCTAATGGCCTGCAAACACACGTTTACGCACCAATGGGCTTAAATATTAAGGGAAAGTGGACACTTGGAGGTTGGCTGCCAGGTGAGCTGAGGGAAGCCATCGAACTAGGGTTCGATATACCTATGAGCGGGCTCTGGCTGAGAGAAGATGTGGACATGAAGTGCAACATTTTCATGACGAACTTTGTCAAAAGGACTCTAAAGAAAGCACATGCTAGGCTGGTGGAGAGATTGCTAGTCAAAGCACAACTCTTAGGCGTGGATGCATACAATGCTAATCTTAAGATGCATAGGCCGAGCTTAGCCTCGAAACGGCCGGAAAGCCCAGAGACTGCGGTGGGCTTGAGAAATTCCCCGAGTATAACTGGCACTGCCTCTTCTCATAAATTCGAGATTAGTCCTACAGACCTAGGTCCGCGCTTCTTGGATATAGACATACGGCGCCGGAGTTTGGATAGTGTAGACTATTACTCTCCGACGAAGCTATCCTCCAGTAGTGCTGTGCTGTATGACCAAATCCTAGAGTCCTTTTCGAAGCCCTTAACGGATCATGCTGTCGAGCTAGAAGCTTGAAATGCCACTGAATCTAAGGGTATAGTAGCAGTGGAAGGTAGATCGAGGGGCTTTCTGCTAGTTGCCAATTACAGAAGGATAGTCAAGATCACAGTGTTTTTGCATTTTATATGAGATATGCGCCAAATTCGGAAAGCATGTCTTAGCGACCCATGCTTGGAGACCGTTTATAGGACAGCAAGAGGATCTTAGATGCACCATGGTTACTTTTGCAAGGTGTAGGATATAGAGTTACATGTTCAGTCATGATAGAAAAGCCCAGCAGCGCTATTTTGTTTTCTCTCTATTTGTTCAGTTATTTGAATACGACCTATTACTATGCCGATTTTTGATATTATATATCCCCATCCGGTCTTGACGAACAGTATTTTATTCCTAATTGTGGGTGCCGGTCACGTGAGCGCCGCAAAGTATAATCCGGAACCAGACTAGCATTACCCCTATATAGAAATTTGCCTTAGATAATTAATAGAACGCTTTCGCAATTACACTGGTAGCAATGCAATAATCGATCTGACCTCCATCGATCTTCTTTGAGCCTATTATTAATCAATTCTGTGAAAGCCCGTGTAACTAGCTACATGTTAAACCCAAATTGAAGCTATTCCGACATGTCTCAACAATAAAGTCCTGCTGCGGCAACATCGTCCTCATTCGTGCCTCTGGTGCCTATCCAGCCGATGCCTACTGACATCCAAGATGAAGAGCAGGCAAACGCTTGGATGCAGGCACAGCAGATCCACATATAGCACGAGATGAAGCGATAGTACGACGAAGCACTCGCCGAGGCTCAACGCGTAGCCTTTGCTAGTGGCCAATAAGAAGGATAGCAGGAAGCTCAGTCTCAATGAGCCGCAGCCAATCGACGAGCGGCTGAAGCTGAGGCTATTCGCGTGGGACCTTCTCGATAGTAGCACTTTACGCCGGAAACATCTGCTAATGGGAGTGGAAATGGGAGTGGGAAAGGGGTGGACCCCACTATCCATCCAAGTTTCTACGCGGAGCGTCATCAATTTCCGCGTTAAGCTCTTGCGTTCGTACTATCATTTGGTCCACCTCCGCCCCAGCCTGCATATAACGGATTTAATCAACCCTTTACTCCTCGATCCCAACATCCTACGGGACCTCCTCCTCCTATCGATCTGTCAACACAGCCTTGGGACCCGTACAATGGGGGACAACCGCCTGTCTACAGGACTCCCAAGATGAGACACCCGATTCCTATTCGGGACGAACGAAATCGCGGAAGGAAGTACAAGAGTTCTTGGAAAAGGTTGAATCTTACTTTATTGCGTCATTGGCAGATCCAAATCGATTCGTGGCATTCGCGCAGCAGTACCTTACAGATAACGCTGCCTTCTGATACTGCAATATTGCTGATCAGCGCTGGAAGGCATATGGACCGTACTAGGAACAATTCTGCGCTGACATGCACGACTATTTCGATGAAGCTCGTGCAATAGAGAACGCCTATATTGCCTTGCAAAAGATTAGGCAACGGGACGTCAAGGGACGCAGTGCGACACAGTTCATTGTGGAGTTCCAAGCGAACGCAACTTTGTTGCAAGGAGCTGTCAGCGAGGTGCTACTCGTCGAGATATTCAAGACGAATCTGATGCCAATGAACGCTCGCAACGTCAAGATGTCTGGTGCACAAACTTTAAAGGAGTGCTACAAGAAGGCTGAAGACTCTGAGAGCCTCTTATAATACATCTCGTAATAAAGTGCGTCTCGCTATATAAAGACAAACGTTATAAGTTCTTTTAATTTTGGGATGACTATTAATTTAATTTAAAACATTATAATTTTCCGTTATCTTTAAAACCCTCACCCGCCTAGTTTATAAAGGACGCGTAGCTTGCTCCTTATTTAACCAATTTAAAAGGCAGAGGGTCACTCGGCCTAATGAGATTCCTTCTAATGCTAATTATTGGGATAATGGGCTTCCTTCCCCCGTATCATCTAATAATTTATGCTTTAAAGACGCAAACTCAATCGTCTGTAGCTCCTTCATTTTGCCCATCTCAGCCTCTTTTGTCGTTATAATTGCACACTCAAAGTCGACAAACATTGGTCCCTCCTTTGAGATTAGAATGTTATATTTATTGACATCTCCATGTAAAATCCCTAGAGCATGAAGCTTTGTCAAAGCAGTTTGACACGCTCGAAGGTCCTTTAATTCCGGTGTACGTCCGTCAATTTCTTCAATCAATAAACCTATTATACGCTCTCTTTCCGATGCATATCCAAGAATGTTCGGAGCTAAAATAGAGCCTTCTAGCCACTTATATGCTAAAGCTTCTCTTTTAATATAATCTAGTTCATGGGGAAAGTTTGCAGTCTTCAAAATACTACGACCGCCATTTAGCTGTGGATTTAACACCACATACACCTGCGGTTTATGTTTGCAAATAATCTCTAAATCGACTATATTAAAGCGCTTATAATTGGTCATGAGATCAGAATCTTTCAATGAATGTGGCTCAAATTTGTCAATTAAAGTTTGATATATCCCGTCAGTTTCCCCATGGATAGTCAATGTAGTCCAATCATTGTTGTGCCATTCATAATAGATCGATGATAGCTTTTTAATGATTGCTGGCCCGTATGAGCGATCGTATTAGCAGAGGATACTCGTTTCTTCTACGAGAATATATAGCACTCTACGATCCCGCCGTATTCTGTAAAAGAAGCTTCCTTCGTCAAGGTCAAGAGAAAGCAATATGTCTTTCATGTCTTTGTTCGGGGGCTATAAGTGAAGGACGAAGATGAAATAAAAAAATAATTGCATTGAGGCTACTAGATGTATAATTGCTAATTCAGAGCTAACGTTACTTGATTTAGAATTACTAAGTGCTGACACAAAGATCGCTACGTTTACGTAACTTGCTAATTATAGATAAGCAAAGCAGCAATCGCTAATATAATAGAATTTTATAAAGTTCAAACTTAAAACTCCTCTTAAATCTTGGATTAACAATAAAACAAGTATGAAGACACCTCTTAATAATCAAATCACATTTGCCACCAATAGTTTATATAGTGCTATTCATAGCCATTTCGAAGACATAGCTACTCAAGTAGCAATTGACTTCTATAATAATCAAAGAAATAATAATATCGATTTTTATATTGACTGCTGGCGGCGTGCGGAGGCCTTACACCAAATGCAAATAAATTATCGCAATATCTCCTCGACGTCTGATCTAGCGCTTTACGAACTTAGCATTTGCAAGGTCGAGGAAGATCTTCAGAACTTTATTAAGGTCGGAATTTTTGCTCTCTACGACGCTGCTATGGCATGTCTCATCAATTTAGATCATGATTACGTAATTCGAAGTATATACGCTCTTGATCATGAGGCTCTGGGGCTGACAACTACAAAACCGCTCAAAATTGATGGATCCACTCTTACTGAGGGCAGGAGGATCACATCCTTGCCCAAAATTTGGCTGAAAGATCCGCTTGGCATACTTTTAGAAGGTTCTTCGAGTTTTCTTGACGCAGCAAACGTCCTTGCACATTATTGTTATCTTCAATGTCTACCGTTTCGGGAGGATCCTGAAATAGCGAAGGTAATGGCTGATATAGCTTGGATTGTTACGCATACATCTACAATCACAGTTCAAGATAGTCTGCTTGAAGCCTTCTTGATCCATTGCTCAAAATATACTCATAGCGGTATCACGAAAGCTGCACAAAAAGTTCCACAACGACCTGCGGGATATGATAAATGCACTCAGATGCAGATCAGATATATGTGCGGGTGTTCTAAGGATGGTGAATTTTTCAAATGCAAAGCTCATAACGGCAAAATGGACGAAGTATGCACTATTGTTCAATTCAAAGAGCTAAAGATGTCTACTTCCCGCTGTAAAAAGTGTCTTGAAGCTGTTGAGAGAAGTCGAGCTGTCTACTCAAAATGTTAGGCTTTGGAAGGATATAAGAGGAGGCGATTTATTATAGCCTTTCTCCTCACCTGGAATCAGAGATAAAGGCTGAAATTTAGGTTTATAAGCAGTTGTGAAATACCCTCGTTTAACAACCCCGCATTTCACTCTTAATCACATCTGCTAATTCCAAATCAATTATACTAAGTTCACAAGGAATTAGGATTAATAAGAAGATGAAGAAATCAGAATAACAACTAACAACGCTTTGCAAAAGATTTTAACCTTTACTCTTCCTCAATAGTAATCGTGCTCTTGAAATTCACCGCCAAATAATAGCCTTCTATATTGGTTCTTAGTCACTTTGAAAATGAACGGTATTTCGATGGTATATAGACCACTATCGCATAAAGGACATTACACTCGTATACTAGTTGCATGAGCTGATTATACGCTCTTTAATAACCCTTAAATTATCATGATTTATGACTCTAGTATCTAAGTTACCCGAGGGTTTTTTTTTGGGGGGGTTAACTACCCTCACGTGAAAATGTGGGTTTTCACA
>QGMK01000318.1:0-28728 GCA_007825345.1 Lachnellula suecica
AGTTAAAATAGCAAAACAGCTCAACAATTCAACATTGACTCTAGATATTAGGATTTCTGCTTTGGCCGTACCCCAGCGCAGCCGTGGCGGGTATTATGAGGCTGTTGATGACGAACCGGCTTAGCTCTGTTAATGCATACTTCTTGGGGCTACTCTTCGGAGTACGGAAGGGTATAATGTGTATTTTTGCCGTTTTTGACGTTGCTTTCGGGTTTGGGTTCGAGTTTATTGTTTTTGGAGCTTTTTGAGAGGTTTTTGGAGATTTTTTGGAGGGAGTTGTTGTTTACTTCGCTTAGGAAAGGAGACGAGACGCGTTGCTGCGTACCACTTTGTTGTTCTCAAATTTTGTATTATTATTATAGAAGATCTCACGCCTTCATGTAGATCAATCTTGCTCTCTAAAAGAACTCCTTGCATTTTTGTGCAATCCCCAGCACAAAATCAACGAAGCTAAGCACTTTCTCCAACTCCAACTCCAATTCCAACTACAACCCATCAGTTTAAGTTCTCCAACCCTTACAAATTTATTTTCTATACAAACTAGCGCCCGGATTCGCAGCAGCATTCCTGCTCATCATCGCGTTATACCTCGACGCGAAGACCGGTGCCGTCTCAGTCGTCTTGAGCGCTGCTGCTTCAGCCTCTGCCTCGCGCTTCTCAATCTCCTTGACAGTAAACATCTCCTCCTCCGAGGTCTCGCTTTCGGCTTTATCTGAAAGAGGGCTATGTCCAGCCAAAGCTAGCAAGCCAACTTTTTCTGCGGTGTTGTTGTTCTCTTGACCCTTTTCCACCTCGTCCTTAGCAGTCTGGGTGTTCTCGTCTAGAATTATGCGGGTTTGGCGGACGGCCATGGTCTCGGATTCCTTTCTATCCTCGACGCGAGCGGTTTCTGCGATACCGACGGCCATTTCGTTGAGTGGATCGGGGGTGTAAATGAGCTTGGGGGCTGAGCTGTGTGTATGTGCGGTTTTGTGTCGGTCGCGGCTTTTAAATTAATGTGATACGAGTCCTGGATAAAAAAGTTAGTTTTCTTCAACTCTAATTGTAGTCTATTCTTGAGATCCTTCGGAGAGAGGACATGAATAAGAAATGAGGGCTGTGAAGAGGGGGGAACTGACTTCCGCAAATCCCTCCGGATGGCCCTTTCACACAACAACGAATGTGAAGCTCGATGTGCGCCGGCAATGATCTGTCTAGAAACCCTTTCTGGCAGCCCAGTTAAGAATCTTTGCATTCGACCTCTTCCGAGGTAAAGTTGGTATGTGAGTTGTAGTGAGTTGCGGTGCTTTCCGTGTGCGAGTAAGTGTTGGTTAAGAGGAATTAATATTTCTATCGATATCTTTCCAGGCGATCAAAGAGCGTTCCGGTGCCTATTCGTACTGACCTGAGTCTGGTCGGTTGTTGGAGATATTTTTTGGTGGTTGCGGAAAGTTCGAGGAGTTTGTGGGGAAGGAGTCACCCGTTGGGATCTCGACTGGGCAGTCACTTCACATGTGTGAATGGACCGAGAAAAATTGCAACTTAGCGCCTGTAAATTTCCGACGTGTATAATGATGAATTTCTTACGCTCAAAGGAGATGTCAGTGTTTCTCCCTTGCCCGTTTCTTGCTGCTAATTGCAGTTCTGATATCTGGGTTCAATGCTACCACCCTCATACCATCTACCCTTGTGTCCTCGAACCCAATATGCTAGTAAGCTGTTCTAGTAAAGAAAGAGGACTATGCAGAGCGCCCCATATATTATTTCTACTTGGCTCTCCCCGTCCCTCCCCCAGCGCCTTCTTTCGAAAACATCGCCTGGTCTTTGTTCCCCACACTCCCTTCCCCTTCAATCTTCCCACTTCCTTTCGCTGCTTTCCCCTTCACCCTCTCCCCTCGCACCAGCCCCACCATACCCGTCTTTCTCTCCTCATTCCTCTCAGCAGCCACGCTCAAACGTTCATTGCGCAGGTTTTCCTTCGCTGCATACTCCGCCTGAGCCATTCCTGTGTAAGCATCCATGATTATGTTTTGGTGTTGGTAAGAAGAAAAGCGCTCAAGGAGGCGGGTGGAGTGATACTTATAGCAATATTGAAGAAAGTGTTTGGGCTCTATCAGTCATTGTTTGACGTGTTGAACACACACGCAACCTCAGTGTTGTCTACTTTGCGAGTGCTGGCGAGGGTAAGGGGTTGTTTGCTACATGAGTGCAAGGCAAAGTCCGTCAACGTGACGTATCCTGATTTTGCATATTGAAATTTGAATAAACAGAAAACTTTTGGTATGTATGGAGAAGGTGAGGATCGCCAAGTTCCTATAAGTATCAGTCATCCTTGATCAAGCCCGTCCCCTCATCCCTATTCCAATCTTCACCACGTCTTACTCGCTCCCCTTTGACCTCGACCACCACACTGCCCCCCTCCTTCACGCTTTGCTGCGCCATCTCAGCATCCTTCTTCAAGTCCTCTGTCTTAGCTCTCCTCTTCAAAACCCCCTCTTTCACCTGGACCGCACTCGCTGTCGCCTCATCTTTCTCGTCAGCCGCGTTCGACGGTTCCCCTTGCAACGCTGTTTCTCCCTTAGGAACATCCTTATCCATAATCGGCTGTGTTCTGATCTTGGTGCAATGGACAATAGCGTATGACAAGGGGTTATGGATGACGAATGAAGCACTACTTATATCATTCTTTGAGAGATGTTTGGATTAATTTTTGAAATTTGGGTTGTGATAAGTACTGTCTGTAATGTTGGACAAACAGACAACCTTATTGCTCTTTGGGTTTGATGTTTGGGGGGGCTGCTTATTAGCTAGGAGATTGCTGCATTTGTATAGTAAGGAATTCATTTTATAAGACCAGGGGCCACTGTTTAGCATACTACCTAAAATTTAACTATTATAATCTTATTTCTATTTCTTTTTTTTACCCCAGGATTGCCGGTTTGAAGGTGACTTGAAAGTGCCATAAGCAGTGGAACATTCTTAATATACCTAAAAACAATTCACTTCTTTTGGTTTTATAATAGTTTATCCAGTGGGTAAGTTTACAGCCAAGGTGTATACTGAACAATGCCTCAAGCTCTTGCATGGAAGATCCGCGCAAAGTCCTTGAGAGACAGGTGCGTTGATTGCGGGTGGGGGAGGGAATGGAAAACAAAGTGCACCAGACAGGCTAGGAGTTAAAATATGAGAACGTAGAGGTCATGAAAATATAAGTTTGGATCCCAACTATAAGATTCCTATAAAGGCGCCACGCTGTACCATTTTTTATTGTAAATGACCTGATGTGTAAGAACCGCACTAGAATAAACGCCCAGGCTTTGATGCACACCCCAGCAGTAGCTGAATGTGCTTTCCACGACCCGGAAAGCCATGCTGCCTGATATTCATAAGATCCACCATGATGCTCTCCCCAAACATACTAATACACGCACCAAGAGAACCGGCTTACTTCCCCAATGAATTAGGCCCGGGCTCTACCCTGACTCTTCTTCTTCCGCTTCCGCTCAATCAGCCTCTTGATTTCAGACTCTGCGCTGGCACCAATTGGTCTCGACAGAGGATCGATGCCTTGGTTAGGATCAAAAGTGCTTCTTGGAGCCACAGTATAACTTGTGTTGGAGGTCTCCATTCTAGCTCTGTTGCTTCGGTTGGGTTGGGCGAGGATACGCTCTCTCTCGAGTTCACTTCGTGAAATTCCTGGGCGTTGGGAGGAGCTTGCTTGTGAGGCTTGAGTACCGGATGGACGAATGGCAAGTGCGGCAGCTCTGTGAAAGATGTTAGTAGGTACAATCTAAACTTCTCTAAGGGGACATACTGGTGATCGTATTCTCTGGTGTCCACCTTGCGTTGCTTATAATCATCACTTCGCTTTAGAATTGGTCTAGACCATTCCGCCAACAACCCCTCTGCAATCCTCTTGATTCCGACCTCTGGCTTCTTGCTCTTGGTGTAGAATAGAACAATTTTGCCAATTCCGCTACTCAATAAAGCCTCCTTCTCAATGGGCAATTTCGTGAGGGCCGCGAAGAGATCACGTTGGATGTTGTATGCTGGAAGACTTCCATCACCCAACGGTTCGAGGAAGTATTTGACGGATTGGAGAAAATTGGTATCGGGGTCAACGATTGAATGTTGGACGGTATTTCGGCTTAGCAGACTGACTACTTCGGGAAGCATCTTGAGCTTTTTGAGGGCAGGCTGTCCACTCTCACGAGCAGCGTTGTCGGCCTCGCAGGCCTGCTCCATGCGAATCTTGAGGGCTGCAATCTCATCATCGAATGCCTCTTCAAGATCCTGTGATATTGTTAGTGGTCATCTCGCGATGCGTGGTTACTGAGACCTACCACTTCGTCCTTCTTGCGTCTCCTCTTGTTGGGGGCTTTCAAGGCTTCATCCATCGCCTTGTCCAAGGCACGTCGTCTTCTCTCATCTGGTGTCAAGTTCTCGTCATCCGGTTCGACGGGGCGTCTTCGTTCCTTGCCTCCCTCTTTGCTCCTCCTCTCACCATCACTCTTTGGCTTTCTGGACCTCTTGCCCTCCATCTGCTCTCCATCTGGATCTTCATCGTCGTCGCGGCGTCTCTTCTTCTTCTCACGCTTTGCTTCTTTTGGCTTCTTGCCATCGTCTACCCTCTTCCGCTTGCCTGCCTTCAATGTTCGCGCAGCATCCTCATCGATATGCTGGGGTCTATCTTCGAGGGCAACAGTTGTAGGATCGAAATCTGCGAACTCGGCTTCGTCAACTTCGGAGAGTAGGGAATCTTTGTCGTCGTCGTCTGGGTCAAGGTTGTCCACATCATCATCGGCCTCTACGGCAGGAGGTGTGTCGCCAGCATCGTTGGCAGCTTCTGGAAGAGGCGTGGTAGGCCGCGAGTCAAGATCTGAGTCCGACATCTTGACTCTATTGATATTGGAAGGGTTTGGCAAGAAAAGGTCGTTGCGCGAAGTCGAGGGAGATCGTTGTCGTTGTCTTGCTGAGAAGGAAGTCCAGGGTCGTCTTTTGATATTTCGATGCATGGTCACTAGCGTGGTATCGAACCTTAAATCCAAGGCAGGAACAACCTTGTTTTGTTTACTTTGGCCGGTTATATCTTGCCGCCCTCCTTCCAAATTTCAACTTTCCTTCCTCCTCGCCATTGCTTAATTATCGCAAGTTCAACTCGCAATATGTACAGTAATACCGGAAATCAACGACGTACACATGAAAGTCCTATGGACTGGGAATGGCAGACTAAGGGTCCTACGGATCCTAATACGCCTTTTCCCCAGTTCAAGCCGCAGCAAGGACAGAATAGTAAGTCTAGCGCATCATAGAAGTGAATCGCCGACTGATTTAGTATCAGGATATTTTGAATCTCCAAAACCGAGCTCCTTCATAAACGCAGCTTCCACACCAGCAACACCTTTCCGCAACCCTTCCTTTACCACTCCCCGAAAACCGTTCGATACAGATCTCTTCTCCGAGGCATCAGGCGCTGAATCCTCTCCCGCAGACAACGCGGATGCAGAAGATACCCCAGATGCTGCGAGAACCAGTACGACCATGACCTCTTTCACAGGCGCGTCAGAGAGGAAACCCCTTTTCGGGCGCTACGGCGCAGGCTTCCTAGGAAACAGCCCAGGACGGGCAGAGCAGCGGCGTGGCAAATATGGGAATGCGATAGCGCAAAAAGTGCGGAAGCGGCGACGAACAGAAAGGGACTACTCGGTGGTGAAGTCGCATAGAGGAGACTTTGACTCGGATTCAGACTCTGGGGGATCAAGGCCAACTAGCAAGGGAAACGACGAGATCAAACCAAGCTGGATCTCCAACTTCCTAAATGGCATCGAGTCTCGACCAAACCTGCCAAACGTTTTATCTTTCTATCTACAACTTGGCAGCAATGTCTTCTTGCTTGGCCTCACGGTCTTTGGTATCTATACCTTCTGGACAGCTATCAAATCAGATGTAGACAAAGCAGCCAACGAGGCGGAAGCAGTAGCATTGTCTGAGATGGCAACATGTGCACACGAGTACGCCAGAAATAATTGCGGACCCGGAATGCGGCTTCCAGCTCTGGAGACCGTCTGTAATGCGTGGGAACTGTGTGCGAATAGGAGTCCGAAGAACGTAGGAAGAGCGAAAGTCAGCGCGCACACGTTCGCCCAGATCTTCAACAGTTTTATTGAGCCGATCAGTTACAAGGCTATGGTACGTGGCTCTTCTCTATCTGGCTCTGCGTGATGCTTACTCTAGCCAGATATTCGTCGTCGTTGTAATCCTTGTGGTTATTGTATCCAACAATGTTGCATTTAGCATGTTTCGCTCCCAAAAGCATCACTCGGACATGCCTACAGCCCCGCCATTCTATCCCCCGCCTACCCCGCAGCACTTTCAATGGGGCGCGCCTCCGCAGACGCCACAGCATAGCGTTGGCTATGATCAGTGGGGCGGTCAACCGTTCCAGGCTATCATGCCAAGTCAGACGCCTAGGAGTCCAAGTAAAGGATCGAGGAGCCCGAGCAAGGGAAATAGGAGTCCGAGTAAAGGATCCATTTATTAATGCTAGAATATGAATATGGGTATGGGGGCGGGAGGGGAGTTTATCTAGGTCTGGGAGTACATATGTAACAGTACATGCAATAAGGATGAAACTGAATTGTCAACTGAGTTGGCAGCACGCTGAGCATGCAGATGTTCCTTTGCTTTCTATCGCCTGCGATTTTGAGAGTGGACCTGTCTTTCTGCAAGTGCAGTTTATTTCCTGCTAAATTATTCTGTCCTTGTGGAAGTATCTTGGGGGTTTTACAGGCGTGTCTGGATGGTCTTGGAACGTTTTCTTCAACCTTGCTCTTCTTGTCTTTTCGAGCAAGCTGCATCATCATTTCTACAAGCCACAAACCAAATGCTCTCTTTATAAGAGTATTTGTTGCGAGTTGTTTGTTCACACGCACTGTTTGTCTACTTTCTCCTATTTAATGCGCCCGTTTCATTCATCTCAGCTTCCCAGCCCAGCGCCAGTAAAACATCACAATGCCTCACACCTTCTTCGATTTCCCCCCCGAGCTGCGCAACCGGATCTATGAGCTGGTCCTGGCGTTCCCTGAAGGCACGAATTTGCTCCTTATGCCCAGTTACGCCTGCCCCACAGAAGGACGAATCTACAGCGCAGCCCGACCTGCACTCCTCGCCACGAACCATAAAATCCACAGCGAAGCCAGCACCTTCTTATACTCTACTTACCGCTTCAAATCGCCCGGTCATATGATTCTCGCGGCATTCCTCCCCTCTATCAGGCGCCACAACGCATGCCTTATTCGCCATATCTGCATCGAGTTTCCGATCATCGACTGCCCCAGCATAACCGCCGACCCCGTTACGCTACCGGAAAACAGAACAAACGCACGAACTCTACGGCACATTCGGGCATTTTGCACGAATATTACTACGTTAGAGACATCGCTTCCTGTATCGCACAGAATACCGATGGTAACGCATTTTATGGAGGCGAGCCTTGCTAGGCATCCGCGTAGGGCGGACATAATAGCGCTGGTAGATGCGGAACTCAAGACCATCGAGTCGCTCGAAAAGATTATTATCAATATGTCCGATGCTGCGTCCAGCCATGATTTGCGGGAGGATATGCGGGGGGTCGGATGGGTGGTCAAGACCAGTCCCATTGTCGATGTTACATGGGGAATGTAGCTTGACCGTGGCTTTTGAAGAGCCTTGTTCTCGGTTTCGATTGCAATGGGACATTTGAGGTGGAGGAGTTGCTGTCCGTGTTATGAATTATTTCGTCTCTTGTTCAATTGCATGCGTTTGGCCTGGGCACTGGCCGAATAGGAATTCCAAAGCCAATATCATCACAACAATATTCTTTTGGCCCAGTTCTGCCTATCTGTATTCATGAACTTCATTTCAAACATCGTCTTCGTTTGGGAAGGGCATCTCGTTAGATGTCTCGTCAGGAGCGTGGGGACCCCCCCGTGTGTAAAGGGACTACGAATCTACATTTTCATTGCCCTTTCCCACAACGTCCCCGTGTTTCCCTCTAAGTCTAGATACTATTGCATTTGAATTTCATCAAAGCTAAACACTGTTCGTCTGCTTCCTCTCAAGTTATGCTTTCCGAGTCATGAATTTCATTTCTGTTTCCTATACACTAGGGCTGAATATTTCGGCCCGACCCCCAATTCCTGGAGAAGGATGAGATACTGCCTTCAAGCGATGAAGAGCTAGCTCCGGAAAGTTGAAGTGAATGAGTGTAAGAGCACGAGGCTGCGCGGCATTACCCACTGTACACCTTACCCTTGCACCTTCCACGTCCAACGTCAAAAGTCCTTGAAATTAGGTCAATATTCGTGTACTTATAATGTCCCACGTCTTTTGAGGCCTTTCAATTGGCTTTGAATCTGCCTCCTACAAAGCAAGAAATAGACACCAATCGGGGCATCGCGGTTCAGACCGGGTGTACAGCAAGCAATGCCGCATGCTCTTTCGTTGTTTACTTTTCACCACCCAAAAACGCAACCAAATCCCTTAATACAGGCCATCGAAACGCGTCCCCAACACTAATTACCAGCGCCTCTTGCCGCGCCAGTCCTACCAGCTTCATGGCACCAATACTATCGCCTCCGACCCTGAAAAAGTTAGCATCACCTCCAATACGGTCCGCTTCAACACCGACGGCTGAGGCCCAAAGCGCTTGCAGCTTGCGTTCTGTGTCTGTCTCTATCTGGGCGGAGGCGGAGGCGGAGGGCGAGGTGACAACAGGGCCTGTGAAATTTCGTAGGGTTCTACGGTCGATTTTCCCTGTAGGCAAAAGAGGGAGGCATGATTGCGGGAGTGGGATGAAATGCGTGGGTACCATGTAGCTCGGCAAGGGCAGCTGGCCCAGAGCTGCTGTTACGCGTCTGACCTCCGCATCATGTTCTTCTCCGGCTGAAAGATCAAGCGTGACGAAAGCCGCGAGTTGGTTTGAAGGCTGTAAGATCTCAGCAACGACGCTTACGCTTCGCGAGGTGGTGGATTTCGCGAGGGTTCTTTGCAACACGCATTCGACCTCGCCCAGCTCCACGCGCTGCCCCCGAATCTTGACTTGTGTGTCTTTGCGGCCCAGGAACAACAGCGAGCCTTCCAAACCCGGCGCATATTGCACGATGTCGCCAGTGCGATACAGACGCCCTTTCGGCCTAGCCACGGCAAATCGTTGGCAAACGCTTTATCAGTCTTCTCGTCATCGTACAAATAACCACTCCCAACAAGCGGGCCCTCGAGCGACAACTCCCCCGGCGCACCAACTGGCATGAGGCGGTTCATGTTCTCTGCATGGACGACTCAGGTGCAGACACCTACCCCTATACCAATGCTACTGGAGCTGGCGTCCGTGAGAGCTGCGGAAAGTGTGCATTCTGCGGGCCCGTAGGCGTTCTTCACTGCGCGTGCGAGGGAGGCGTCGCTTTGCTGCACCGTTTCGCCGCCAAGGATGAAGGTGGCGAGCTCCGAGAGGCCTGTGGTGTGCCGGGCGAGAGAGGGAGGGAGGTCTGCGAGGGTTATGGCGTAGGATTTGAGGGCTTCTGGGAGTGCGTTTTGACGTTCGTCGGCTGAGGGTATGCAGAGGGTTGCGCCTTGGTATGTTAGTTGGCTGTATGAAGTGGTGGAAAGAGGAATATTACCAGCAGTGAGGGTATTGAGGAGATTTGACCAAGAGACATCGAAGGCGTAGTAGGTGAAGTCCAAAACTCTGGAGTTGGGGTGGTAGCCAAGGGCATCTCTTTGATCAAGCAGCGCGCTGCTGAGGTTATTGTGTGTGATCTTTACGCCTTTTGGCGTTCCCGTTGAGCCAGATGCGAAAGACGACGTAGAGGAGGTCATCTGGGCTGACTGGTGGTAATACTTGGTTGTTGGGAGTGGAAGTGTTTGTGGGGAGATCTGGCCCAATGACCAAATTTTCAACGCCATTCTCGCTTGCCCACGATCCATTGCTCACGGAGAATAGACATATCTTGGCTTTGGTCAACTGCATTATCTGGCCAATCCGCTCTCGTGACTCCGTCGCGGCATCAATCCCCACCGCTGCCGCTCCAGCCTTGAACACAGCGAGAGCAGCGACCGACTGCCACATCGATTTTTCAAAGAGAAGCCGGACGATACATCCGCGTCCTACTCCCCGCCCAACCAAATCTACGGCTAGAGCTGTAGTGAGATCCTCGAGTTGCTGGTAATTTAGCTGTCCGTCCCAGGCGCAGAGAGCCGTTGAGAGGGGCTGCTCGCGGGCCTTTTGGGTGATTAGGTCGTGTATGCATCCATTCGCGGATACGGGCACTGTAGCGTTCCATTTCCACATCTGCTCCAGGTCTTCAGAGCCGGTTAGAATCAGGTCATTGGGTTTTCATGGGCGCAAGTTTTTGTCGAGAAGTGTCCGAAGCACATGTTCCATTTGGTGGCTGATGTGAAGACTGTTTGCAAAATTGTGTGTCGCTATACCACGCTTTGCCAAGCCGAAGATAGTTTTGAGACAGATATGGGAACAGATGAGACGGTTAGATGCAACGCCAGATTGAAACGGTTGCATAGGATGCCGTTTCCTTTTGGGCGCTGATTAGGATGCCCTCTTGCAGCGGCGAGCTAGGATAGATATCCACCACATCTCCAGACTTGATTCCAGCGCGAGGAAGTTGCTCTTTCAACAACACATCCAGTCCCCTGTACGTTAGAGACGGGAAAAGCCGCAAGTCGGGCAGTGTCAACGCCTGCGGCGAGTCGCAGAGTTCCTTAATAGCCAGCTCCAAGGTGTGAGAAAACAGACTGGTCCACTCCTTGAGTCTCTCCTGGTGTCTCGTTCTCTTATGTACTTGGAAATCAACCAACAGCTGTCCGTCTTCGACTCCAGCTTTGACCTCAATGTAAGAAAGTCGTTGCGCTAGGGGCGAGATTTCGGCAAGGTCAAAGGGCTTGTCCGATAGACTTTCAGGCCTCTTGAAAAGTCCCTCTTTACTCTCGAGCTGTTGGAACTTCCCGGTAAAGTTCAGCGTAATTTCGGATATCTCAAGGCCCTAGAATGCTTTCCGTCCGGAGTCACTGTTATATCTGCATGAGAAATAAGGTTGACATTTGTGGGGTACTTGCTTTCTTCTGTCCTTGGCGAGTCGTATGGCCTCGATGATCGAGGTTTAAGGCTTAAGTGGAAGTGTGAGCGGAAATAGAGCTGTGAACCTATAGACAATATCAGTGTGGGGTTCCTCGGGAGTTTCGGACACAGCGAAGTCCAAAAAATATGTCTCATGAGCTGTGAAACATTCTCAATCCCTTCGGTTTCTTGTTCATAGAGGGAAAAAGAGCTTATTTTAACGTACCAGCCAACCGTATTACCCACGCCAAACGGTACGTGGTCGGATTGCTCTCTACCATGGCCCTCGATCCAAATTGTTGCCGCGTCTCGCTCGGGGAAGGAGTGCACAAATACGTGTACCGGGGCTCCAGTTATGATATCTATCGGCTCGGTTCGAAGAGTTCTGTTGCTATCACCAAATAGAGCAGCGCTCATCTTTTGATCGAATGTCTCGCTGTAGCTATCGCAGTCCAAGAAGTTGTTTTCCGATCGCTCAAGGCTGCGGAAATCGAGGAACGGCTCTGGGATCGAATAGGGAAGGACAGATAATGGCAAGAGACTCGCACCCACTCGAGATTGTTTTTGGCACCATTGACGGAACGAAATTGTGGAGAGAGATACAAGTCGGCCATGTGTTACAACATCCTCAACGTCTCCCTAAATTACTCGCCATGATACTAGATCGACCACCGCATGGTATCCGGGACTTGAATCAGATCGCGTGCAAATACGGGCCCATCTTGGAGATTCAAGGAAGACTGCCGAGTCTGCCCAATGCTGACAACACGGTCCTTGTGGTCAACGAAATGCTCAGCGAAAGCAAAGGCGTGTTTCTCGTCTTCGGCCAACACACGCTGCTTCCAACAGCCGGTCTCCCCAACTTTCGAGAAACGGCATCGAAGCATAGCATGCCGAGACACCAATGCGTCTATTGCACTTTGAAAGAGACTTGCAGTTACTGGCTGGGCTAATTTTAATACAGAGCTCTGATTCTAGTGATTCTTTCCGTCTGGGTAGGTGTTGAAAAACATCTGTTGAATCGGCGATAAATCAGATAGCCGGGTTGGGTCATCGTCCTTTGGTACCAGCAGGCTATGTTCCGCTTTCGGGCTTCGAAGTGAAGCATAATCGCAGCGGGCAGCCAGTTTCTTAATTGTAGAGTCTTGGAGAAGATCACCGACCGTGAAATTGATGTTATGGAGCCTGCACTGAGAGACTATCTGCATTCGCTGTAATGCTATCGCCGCCACTCCTCGCAAAGGCACTGTTGACAGAGGCTTCTTGGGCTGATAGGTTCAGGATAGACTTTTAGGTTTGCTGGATTACGTCTCCGAATCGCTCAAAGGTTTTAAGAGCTCTTTTTGATTCCCGGCCGTGTGGCGACAGCGCAAGCAAATACGCGGATTCTCCAATCGCCCGAAGGATGCCTCTGTCTACTGTTCCGCTCGTCATCATTGGCAGTTTGAATGGGAATAAATGCTATGGGAATCATATAGCTTGCAACAGACTTTTCTAAGCGTTCAGATACTCCTGTCGCTGCCTGCTTCACAGCAGTGGTGTGAGTTTCCTCGGAGAAAGCTACCCTCGTGTCGTTTCCAAGGGTGATGAATGCGACAAGTAAGGCATTGACTGCATTTTGTGGCCTTATCAACTGGGTCGTCACTCGCGCGGTGTATTTAGGATCCAGAGAGTCAAGAACATGCCGCTCAATCTCGCACAGCTCGACACGCTGCCCGCGGATCTTGACCTGAAGGTCCTTTCTGCCAACGAAGACCAAGAACCCATCGGGCCTGTATCGCACCAAATATTCTGTTCGATACAACCTGCCTTTACGGCCAGCTATTTTAGTCCGGTTGGGCTGGTTGGGAATACCCTTGGCTAGCCACGGAGGGTTTTCTGTGAAAGACTCGCTTGTTTTCGCCAGATCGTTCAAGTGTTATATGGACCTAGGACCCGAGAAAAGCGATGTGCTTGCCAAAGCAGAATTTGTTGTTGAGAATGAGAGAGCAGTTCGGGTTCGAATCTTGCTTGAGGAAGAACCAAAGGACTATATATTTCGAACGAATATCAGTAAAATACGCGAACAAAAGCACGCGGAGCCTGATCTATTTCACTTGCGCTTTGAATATAACATTGAAAAATCAAGCCTCCCTAGTTGTCATAGAATCTTTCAATATGAACGACCGGGAGCCACTTTGCTTCCACAGAACTTCAAACTTTTCAGGACCGTCAGGTAACTATCCTAGGCTGACAAGAAAGCTCCTAACAGAAAGTTGACCAAGAGCATCAACGTCAAATTCCTTGTCCTTTTAGATCTCCAGGACTTGCATTTCGGTTTCATGTACTGAGCCACTAAACCTCGCGCGTGTCGTGTTTGACAAAAACTCAAGGAGAAAACCGCACCCAAGGGGCTTAGGCCTGCAAACAAACCTCTAGCTCTTGATCCAAGACAAGTAGGAATGAGAAGCAACTTGATGAAGCAAGGTGAACGAAGCTGCAGTTGACAAGAAAGTCCTTGGTATACAAGCAGGTTAAATATTACAAGGGAGCCTGGTGAGCCTAAGCGGCGTAGCAAATGGTGCGATGGTCAAAACGCAAACAGGCAGCTGACTGCTGCCTATCTAGTATATCTTACAAAAGGATACAGAAAGACCTCCTCCAGAACCTCATGATCAATCCAAACAATCCACAAAAGAGGAATAAGAGCACGCTTGCGTGGCAAACTCCTCATCATGTCACATGACGATCACGATTTCGTGGTTTTGGAGAGGCAAGATCTAGCCGACTTCAACACCGCAGGGCTCCTTCCACAATCCCCAGCAACTGTGGATGCAATTCTCAAGTGGTTACACCCCACAGACTTTACAGCGGAATCCAGCGAGTACAACAAGCATCTTGCCTCGTATGTTCCAGGAACTGGCGCGTGGGTGCAGGAAAGTGACCAGTACCAGGAATGGCTCCACGACAATGGCGGGGTCTTATGGATCAAGGCCACTGCCGGAGCTGGCAAATCTGTCGTCGCTGCTCACACCCTCTCATTGCTGACTGCTAAAGAGGCTTTCCCCGTGTTGAGCTTCTTCTTCCGTCAAATAATAGCCACAAATCGCACTCCGCAGGCCTTGATCCGGGACTGGCTTGCACAGCTCCTGATATTTTCACCGCCACTACAGAAAAAGTTGAAAGATCTCCTTGATCAAAGAAGAAGTCTCGAGACTTTGGCCCTCGATGAATTCTGGGAAATTGCCCTGTCTGCAATGGCAGGGTGCCCTCGCACTTATTGTGTTGTCGATGCTCTCGATGAGATGGACAGCGGAAACGAAGACTTCATGCGAAAACTCGTTCGTCTGGGAGAAGAGAAATCGTTTTCCGTCAAGCTGCTTGTTACTAGCCGCCCACTGCCTCATATCGAGAAGATCTTCTCAGTTACACATGTTCTTCAGCTTCCTCTGCGGTCTCAGATGGTAGACTGCGATATCGCAATATATATTAGAGAACGATTATATTCTGCCCCGCTTCCCAGCGAAGCCAGACTTGCCATCGAAGACGTTTTAGGCCGAAAATCACTAGGGTTGTTTCTCTACACGCGATTGATGTTGGACGAAATCCTAGAAGCGGGGTTCACCGACATGCAAAGCCTACAAAAGACCTTGGAAGGATTGCCCAGTGGCTTGGGTAACATGTACATCAAGATGCTTTTGGATCACTCTACTCGCTCGAAAACACCACAAGATCTGCAGCTTTTTATACTCAAATGCGTGACACATTCTTCAAGGCCACTTCGTTTACTAGAGCTGTCCACATTGGTGGATTTTGCGCGCAAAAGTCCTCGGACACCGTTTGCGCCAGATCTCCCACCTTCTACATCCAGTACAAAAACGATTGTTAGAACCGCTTGCGGACCACTTTTGAAGATCTTGGAAGATGAGACTGTTTCAATTATACATCATTCATTGACAGAGTATCTCACAACTCCATCCCCCGAAGATACACACATTGAATCCACGTGTGCTCATCTGGATATTGCAAAAATATGCGTCGATTACATTGTCTCGGGTGGACTGGGAGACTGGGAAACTATCAAAAGCAACGGAACCGAGCAGAACATACATCTGAAAGTCGCAAGGCTGACCCATCCTTTTCTTGACTACGCAGTCAACAACTGGGCTTATCACGCTTTAAAATGCGAGAAAGACGACGAACATCTATTCAACTTGTTGGATATATTGCTCGACTCGAAAGCCCCTATGTTTGCAGCATACCTTGAAATTTCCGACCCACAAGCCACAGTCCATACAACATCCGCTCTGCATACTGCGTCTTCTTCGGGCCTGCCGCTCTACACACGGCACTTGCTTGAAACGGGTCACGACCCAAATTTCCAAGACCACAAGAAAAGGACGCCGCTTCATCTCGCTGCAAACGATGGATTTGAAGATGTGGTTGAGGAGCTTGTGAAGTATGGAGTGGATTTGAGTAAGGATGATTATGCCGGGTAAGTGATTACATGGCCTTTGACTTTGACTGGCCACCCCTGTCCCATTTTATCTTATGCGTTTCAATTGTTCTTGGACGTTACCTAAATCCCCCATCACGTCTGAGACATTCGGAGGATGCTGACTTCGTCTCCCGTAGCTATACTCCCATACACCTCGGTGCTTGTGCGAATCGGAGAGCAGTTGTTAGAGTCCTTCTTAAGGCGGGAGTTAGCCCGCTTGCGAAAAGAACTCGTAATCACCCTGGTAGAAGATGTGGAAATGCTCGGTAACAACCCATTTTTTTCTTCTTACCTATCTTGGATGATGTTTGCATTGCCTCGAAAGAACAACGGCTGATATCTGAATAGAAGCCACAACGGCGTTACTCCTGTTCAATACGCGTGTGAGTATGGCCACACCGAGACCGTCTCGGAATTTTTCCCGTACATAGACGGTGAATCTCTCAGCAAGGCGCTGATGTGGGCACTGCAATACGGAAAGGCAGACACAGCAGCCTTCATTCTCGAAAATTCCGATGTCGACGTCAACAGGGCCGTACGTAACCAGACGGCCATTCATATAGCGGCATGGTGTCACGACATGGTAAGCATCAGACGCTTGATATACCACGGTGCAGATATCAAATCGACGATCGAGAATAACACATGGTGGCGCGACAGTCATGAACCGCAGCTGAGCTCCACGCCATTCCAAACATTTCTCCAATTTTCGACTAGGGTACCCTTCAAAGCTTCGCCGGAAGAATCTTTTGGGATTTTGAAGATGTTTGTAGATGCGGGATGCGATCTGAACGAAAAGGACCGCGGTGGAGAGACGGCATTCCATAAAGTTTTGCGCGGGTGCCAGAGTATGTCAAGTGATATATCTCAAGATATTATCCAATACATATTATCAAATGGCGCAGATCCATCCATTCTCACAGAAGATGGGTCAACTGCATTGCATCTAATGCCCTGCCACCTGGATAGCGCTATCGCGGCACTTGTCGGAGGCGGCATAGATGTGAACAGCCGGAGAACATCAGATGGCAGAACACCTCTTTTTGGTGCAGTCAAATCCGAAAAGCACATTCAGATGTTTGTAAAGCTGGGAGCCGATTGCAACGTCCAAGACTTGAAGGGTGATACGCCTCTGCACATTGCCATCCAAGGCTTGGGGTGGTCCGCCAACCCGGAAAGTAATGCTGCTATCAAGGCTCTCCTAGCGGCTGGTGCCAATCCCGATGTCAAGAACAAAGCTGGCTTGGCTCCAGTACATACCATAAGAAATTTCAGGGATGCCAAGGAGAATATTTTGGTGTTGATAGCTGCAAATGTGAGCCTCGAGAGCCGTACCAATGCAGGTCTCACTGTTGTGCTCTCTTGTTTGAAAGATCGATCGTGCCAGCTTTGGGACGTGCAGACTTTGCTGCACATTGGAGCAGATGTACACGCGCGCGATTTTGCCGGAAAGACTGTGTTGCACTATTGCTGTGAGAAAGACAAAGGCCTTGATTTCCTGTCCAAATTGGTAGACGCAGGAGCCGATCCCTTGGTAAACGACTACGCAGGAAACTCGCTTTGGCATCAAGCTGCGCGTGAAGGCTCTTCCTACTACGAGAGAGAACAACTCGCGCTCTTTGAAAGGCTTCTTGAGCTCGGCGTTGATCCGCAAGCGGTGAACCACGCTGGTCAGACCCCAGTTCATATCGCAGCCGGAAATCGCACCAATATGACTCGCTACAAGACGGATGCTCTTGAGTTTCTTCTCGCCCCGAAATGTAACGTCGATATCAATGTCCCAGACCATTTGGGAATCCGAGCTATTCATCTTGCTGCCACTCTGGGCGAACCACAGGTCAGGCAGTTGCTGAGTTTGGGTGCAGATCTAATGGTTGCTACACTCGAAGGCCAAACGCCACTCCATGTAGCGGCACGATCAAGACAGTGCAACATCATCGGATTTCTGACCGAACATTACCTCAAAGAAGGTAGATCAGAACTAATCGACAGTGTTGACGAAGAGGGAAGAACCGCTCTCCATTACGCCGTCCGCTCTGGACGTCCCGAAAGCGTCGCTATATTGGTTGATATCGGCAGCGCTGATCCCAATGCAAAAGACGGCAAAAGCCTAACTCCATTGGATATGTGTGCTCATATCAGAGACGAGAATACTCATTGGGCTCGAGATCTGCCGCGCGAGGCTTATGTGGCTGCGGTGGGTGTGACGCTCAAGGATCCGCGTCGACCAAGCCAGGGCACTCAAGCGCGAGATGCTTCCTCTGGCACGCGGGAGATTGTCAGATTTCTCATTTCGCACGGTGCGCATGTCAACGCGGACGTCTCGGCGTATCTACAAACAGCATCTGCAAACGAAGCTAGCACCGAGGTCGAAATTCTCGTTGACGAACTTCTTGATATCGAGAAGAGCAAGCCAGTCACCGATCTGGCACCCGAGCCGAATCAGAAAAACGATGACGATGACGATGAGGACGACGAGGAAGACTATCATGTTCCACTGAACCAGTTTCTGGTCAACTTTAATACTCTCCGGTTCCGAAACACAGATTTCCTCAAAGGGATAGTGAAGCCTGGCGAGGACAACCTCGGCCTGTTCCAGAGTCTTGTCGCAAAGGAACAGTAAGTAGATTTCGGCTCACCGTATACCCTCATCTAGAGAGCCACAAGATTCATAACTCTTCTTCGATGTCTCGGATTCCCAGACTCCCAAGTACAGTGAATATGGTGGACTTTCTTTCGTCTCTGGAACTCTGAATCAGGCAATACTGACTCGCCGGACTTCTAGTTTCAAAGGAATCTTGAAAATGAGAGAGTTGGGCGCTGATATGCTCAAGCCCAGTTCCATGGGTGACTCATGCCTCACGAAACTGATAAAAGGCGGCCATGCATCCCTACTCGAGCATTTCGGCAACGAGATTACTACATTAGATGAGCAGTGGATCCAAGAAACCGAAAAGACAGATATCAACCTGCCTGGACGACTCTCGCTGCCGATACCAATCGCTTGCCAAAGAGACCTACCGAATCTGGAAGTTCTGAAGGTCTTGGTAGGCAAGTTTGGTGTAGATGTCAACGTGCAGTTCGGACAGAAAGGACCGAATAGCTCATATAATCAGAACGAAGGTAAAACCGCCCTGCATGTTGTGGCGAGCTGTACGCAATGGTGGCATGGGCAAGCTACGAAATACCTGCTGGAAAAGGGAGCCGACCCCAACATACAAGACAAGGATGGCAATACACCACTTCATATTGCGGCAAAAAGCTCCGGCGAGTTTGCAGTCTCACACCTTCTCTCTCACAACGCCAACTCAAATATCCTAAATAACGACCAACTAACACCACTTACATCCTCCAAGCCCGCTCCCTCAATCGTTGCCCTTTTTGTCTCTTATGGCGCCGACGTTATGGCCGGGGCAAAGCCATTCATCTTCTCCTGCATTGAAAACGCAGACCTAAGTACTATTCACCTCCTCATCTCCATGGGCTCAAACCTCAACGTGAAGTTACCGCCAGCGAAAGAGCCCCCTCTACCGTCAGACGACGATATAGGTCATGGGCAGTTCTGGGCGCGATGGGATTATGAGAGTCGCGAAGCCGCCGAGATCTCATTTCCCATTCATTACGCCGCCGGGCGAGCTTTCAATACAGATGAAAAGCGGGGCCAGATGGTTCCCATCATCGAGGCGCTGCTAGAAGGCGGTGCTGATCCGACGCTGGCTTTCAACGACGAGGGCGATAGCATTCTAGCTAATATCTGCGTGCGCGGTGGGATCCTAGCACCTTTCCTTAAAATTCCGGATCTAGATCTTGAAATGCGAGATTCGAAGGGCAGAACACTCCTTTTGTGCGCCGGTGCCACGGATGAGGATTGGTTCTGCGGCAGTTCTGAGTCACGGTCGCAATTGCCAAGTGAGGTATCGCTGCTGCTTGAGCGCGGCGCGGATATCACAGCTGTTGATAGCGAGGGCAGGAATGTGCTTTACCACTTACTTACAAGCAATAAGAAGTACAAATATATGAAAGCGCACCACCCCTCCGACCTCGCTACCGTCCTCGCGCACCCGCTCGCATCCCAGCTCGTGGTGCAAAAAGATAACAATGGGACAACGCCGCTTCAGCACGCGCTTAAAATGGGACAGTTCGGGGCAATTGAGTCGCTGTTGGCGAAAGGTGCTGAGCCTTTGGAGGCAGATGGAGATGGGAACACAGCGCTGCACCACCTAGCCGCCCAGGCTTCGAGGAGCGATTTCGTCGACACGACCGGTATCGCACGCCAACTAGAAGAGGACGGTCAATCCCTGGAATTGCTGCACCTAAGCCCGAATTTTGCTGAGCCGTCTCTAATTACCTCTCTATTCAGCAAGTTCGTCGAGCTGGGTGTCGATATCAACGCCCGCAATGCAGCCCGGGAGACCTGCCTCTTCCGGTTTGTAAGCATCAAAGATATTAGCGTATTGCATATCTCGTTCTTCGATTCCCACGGCTCGGATTTCACAGCCGTGAATGATAAAGGTCAAGGCCTTTTACACGCCTGTGCTCAAGCAGAGCAGGCTCCTGCTCATTCTGAAGATCAGGATAGGATAAAGGGGGTGTTTGAATACTGGGATGCAGCCGCCGGATTGATGTGCGAAGGGCTTGGGGCGAAAGGTTACAAAGGCGTGCAAGGTAAAGCGGGCTTGTTCAAGTGGCTGATGGAGGTGAAAGGTCTGGATCCTTTGGCGGAAGACTTGGAGAGTCGGAGTGCACTTGATGTGGCGACTGCGAGTGGGTGTGTTGAGATTTTGGAGTTGTTCAAGAGGAAAGATGAGTAGAGTCGTGTTGTTGTCACAGCAAGATTTGCGTAGACGACTCTCTGCTTGGGATGCGGTTCAAATATTTAGCTGCGATGCTCTTTTCCCCTGCCTCCGCACTTCCAGCCCTCCTTCCCCGTCTTTCTCTCCATCTCCTCCTACAGTAATACACCACGACAAACAAATACGGCCTTCCACCTCCACCACCGCGCAGAGTTGTCTGAGCCGGGATAAAAGCAACCCAATAACGTCCTTAAATCCATTGTTATCGTAATTTGGTGTCGGCGGATGCCCAGTCGGTTCCAAGGTCTTTGGCAATCCGGCTTCCCTGGACCTTGATAATTACCTGTCGAGCGTAGAATGCGGCGCGCTCACCACCAAGGCGTCATATAAAATCATAGTTTGTAACATACCACCTATAAGCGTGATCTCAGACAAGAATAAAAGTATCTGCATCCGATTCATCCCAACTAACTGCTTCGCCACGCATACTTCCTTCGAGAAAACACTGGCCTACCAGGTGGTACTGATTATCTGCATCCGTCGCAGGACTAGCGGCACTCTAGAGCCGTGTATAACGCATATCAAGTCTCCCATGCATACGTCCTCGTGCGTCAGGCCGAGGCTCCATTTCCGGCCAACGACCAAGACGCGTTTCCAAGCTATCCTCGCATGGTCGCGGAGGTTCGTGATTGCCTGCGTGTGTTTTGACCCTTTGTTAGATTCTAGCTGGAGATAGTCGTAAGCGTCTAGGTAGCTCTGCGCGAGGGGTTCGGGGAGGCCGTTGCGGCAGTTTAGTCTTTCGGTGTTGTTGAATGTGAAAGAACCGTCTGCTAATAGCGTTGTGAGCAGTTTGAGCCTTGTAGGTGGAAGAAAATTTGAGCTTGGAGGCCAGAGATGGGCTAGTTGCGTTTGCAGTCGGGCTATATCCAAGTACGAGTGGACGTCCCAATCCTGGGACTTGACATTGGTGACGCTATCGCTTTGTTGAAGAAATGTCGTGAGACCACAGTGTCAATGATTCGCCCGAAAACAGTGAGTTGGGAACCACTGGTTGGTTGGTCTTGGGAGCTCGCCTTGTGGGGAAATCCCGCGGAAGCATTGAAATACGTCGGGCTCCCGGAAACACAAATGCTTCGGCAGTGAGCCGTCTCGACCAGTCGGGGGCCCAGGACGGTAGCTGCGGCCATTGGCTTTCTTCCTCTTCGGATCGGTGTAAGACGCCAAACAAATCTAGACTCCCCGTTCCGTTGAGGATCGACCTGGCCGTTATGACCGGCACTACATTAGATGCTATATTGTAGTCGAGTGAGATAGGAATCCGCTCGTCATTCAGAAGCCCTAGTTATGCGAAGATTTTGTCCTTGTCCTGTGTCGTGCGGCAGCGAGGAGCGAGCGTTGAAAGGGTGTAGTAAAAGCAGGTTGGGGACTTTTTAGTGCCCTGGAGCTGTTGTCTCAATCGCATGATTTCATTGAGGACCAGGTATCCTGCCAATTGCCTTATTCCAGCAGTCTCCTCGTCACTTTTGGACCGTTTGCGATCTTCCACATTCCTGACTTTACGAACCACCAACCACAAAGCGTTGATATCGAACAAGATTGAACCTAGGACAAAGGTCGTGGTAGGAGGTAATACAGCCTCTTGAACAATCCAAGCCCTGCTGAACCATGGCAGCTCAAGCACCTTCCAAGTTGTTGAGTGCGCCGAGCCACCAGCATTTTCGGTGCTATCCATTAGAACTGGATGGGCTTCGCGCGAGAATTGATCAAAAGTCTGTTCTTTCTGAAGGGATGTTTCGGCGAGCTGAAGTAACGATGTGAAGAGCCCCAAATTTTCAAGTTCATGTCCGAGCCAGACTAGCAGGCCCTGTGCCTTGCTGTAAATCTCGCCCATGATTGCTACTTGCTGGCTACATTCCGCAAGATTGCTCTGGTCAATACAAGCTTGGTCTATCCAGAAATAGCCAGTTCGGGAATGAGGGCAGAAATATAAAAGGGCATTTTCAAGAGTCGGTGTAATGCTAAGCACCGTCTGACTTGACTGGATTGCTAATGTATGACTTTTCTTGTAGTTACCCCAGATGTAAGAAATTGCCTCATAGACTGGCGCAGTATCTAGTGGCGTTTCGATAAGATCGTATTCCTGACCCAGATTGGAAGTTCCATGTAGCTTGAGGAGCCTGATGTGGCTCTTACCACCCAGCTGTCGATAATGGTACACTGCTGGTGGAAGCGTTTTCATATTGGTAGTGATTTCAGCTGATAGCAAAGAATAATGTTTTAGGAAGTATCCTTTGCACCTGACATACACGTAGATGCATTGATGTGAGATTCGGTGCGCGCAATGCGGTTAAGGTGATAAGACAAAGCTGACAAATGCTGTGCAACTCGAGACATACCAATACCGTATTCAAAGGGATCTTAACCTGACATTGCCAACACTCTAATCGCAGAATAGATAGTTAGAATCGCCTCAGGTGAAGAACGGCTAGATTCACGCCGTCGAGGGAGAGCAGGATTTGCGACGTCGACTTGCTTCTTGGATGTGCGCTTCGAGTCATACTTCAAGGATACTTTGTCGTCGTCGTTTCCGGAGTGACGCTTGTAGAATATTGTTCCTGTCTACTACTTGGTATAACTAATTACCTAGGTAGCCGTCTTGAAGCCCTTTAAAAATCACAACCTCCACAGGTGAAATGTTGTCTGGCTGGGAAAAGGGGGGCGTAGTGTAAAATTATGGTTATACGCTAGTCCCAGCGTGGATTAGCCTTCTGCGTCATTCGACCCGCAACTTGATTTTACAGTGTTCCACACGCGTAATCTGTACCCCGCGATTCGCCTCGGAGTCAATCCCTCGAATGATTCTATACACAACAAGGCCAACACAATAACAGCAGCAGAATCACCTCCTCAAACCCTCCTTGAATCATCTGCCAGCTCGAGCAATTCACGCTTCTCTGCCTTTACAACACAACACAATAAATCCTCCAAGATGGCCGCCCTCCTTCAATATATTTACGACACTCTGTGTCTATACCTAGTATCCCTAATTCAGACACTATTCCCCAGCTACCACGCCCTCTACAAACCAGAAACCGAGCACATGGACAAGGAACCCGAGAAACCCGCCGATGATACTCCTGAGCCCGACCAGTACCAACCGAAAGTAAAAGACGTACTCGAGGTCAAACAGTTTCTCATTGAGAAATGCAAGCTCCCGCCGGAGCTGAGCGACATCGTGATCGATTTCGCAGAATACTGGCCCCACACCACCAACATCACCTCCTACAACCCCATTGATCTGCCTCATATACGGTCTGGCATCGGCCACGAGAACCGCTTCCTCGTCAGTAACTCCCTCGGATATTCGTTCGCCATTAGACTAACTGAATGAAATAGTTAAGATCGTGGCCTCTGGGCTACATTCCTTCCGATTCTAAATTCGAAACCACCTCGATCGATAAGGTTGTGAAGCAATCCACCCAACTCAGCCCCTGTCCCTTGCCCGATAATGAGACCTCAAGCAAGGAGGCGTTCGAGAATTGGACAAGGTCTTCGATGCCGCGCGGAGAGTTTGCTTGCCGGAAAATAATATTCACGCTCAAGAGCCACGACCAGGGATGGGGCGGGGATTACGCAGACAAGGGGACATACCGAGGGTCATTCACATGGTTCGACTTTGGTCTTGAGAAAGTCTCGGTATCCCAAAAACACCCGGGCGAAGACGTGGCGGTGACTGAACCCCCCGTTATCGACACAGAAAAACCAGCGGACATGTCCAGCGCCGTAGACTACGAAATCCGCACAATCTTACCTCGCACAGTCAACGGGCCAAACCACACACCCGAAGAACCTCAATACCGTTTCGAACACCCCCTTCTTCCAGCGCGGAATGTCTTGCAGAAGAATCGCACAGCGGAAAGATATACGCAGGAGCATGTAGTCACTTGGTCCTGGAATGATAACATCCTTCCAGAATCTCTCGATGGCAACAATCTAGAACAGGAAGGCCGTGGAAGGGATACTGCTACTGGGGAGTTTGTGAGGAATATGAAGATTGGAGATGTGGTTACAGTCTGGGGAAAGGCAAGATTCCCTGGCTGGGTCAATATTGTTGATCGTGTCCAAATTGATGTTTATTGGGCGGTTTAAATTGGCAAGTTAGGACGGAGTTTGTGGGGGGTTGACCGTGGAAAACGCACCGAAATGAAATTTCATATGATCGGAAGAACTGTAAGAGTACCGCTCAGCGTACTAGAATCGATGACCTATTTTAGTTCCACATTTAGAAGATTCGAAGATCTGTGGATGTGCCCGTTGAATCGCCAAGTGGCAGAATATTTTGTGGTTTTCAGCAAATTTCTTTTTGTTCAAAGCTTGCGCTCTGAGAAGTCCGCGAGTGCTGACTTCCACCCTCTGAACCCCTAAGAACTCCTTATAATCATGTTATTGGCCTATGGTACCGGTATTTCAAGTTCCGGTTGTAAGCCTCGAGGGCGTTGTCACGTGCGACGGATCGCGAGATATTTCCTTGAAATGCCGGAGCACGATTGCATTTATCTCACGGCTTTACGAGAAAGCTAATAAAAAGCTGATCGTCCACCAGTCCATTTTGTCGGGTACCGGCAGCCCTCAGGCTACTATCTCAACCTACCCCTTTTCGGCTCGCTAAAACTCGGAGAGTTGCCAAATTAAACTTTTATTCCAGCCTGCGTCAAGAAAATCAATCAGGAATACCAATCATTTTTCTTCATGTTCAACTCAAGTAGTCCAGCGATTGGTCTAGGATCCCGCGGAGAAAGCAGACTCCCGAGACGCTTGTTACCTAGCTCCAGCTGACAATGTGTCCAAATCACCGCACAAACCGGGTTCTCAGGCTCTTCCCTAGATCGGGGCTTATTGCGATACGACGCTGGTTGCGAGATGAGTACCATGTGACATGAAATGTATGCACTGTGCCACTGCCATGGTTTTCGGCCGAATGCTCGCTTTCTCCGGTCAGGCAACCCGCGAAAATATCTCAGCCCTACAGGCACGTCCCTTTGGCTGGTCCCAGCGCCCGGGGTGTCAAGGATCACGAAAAGAGGTCGGAAAAATCAATTGACGAGAAGTTATCGTTTTGGTGATTATATATTAACTGTTGAAAGCAACGACTTTACTTTCATCGTTACTCTGAATTCCCCTTATTCCGATTCGCGTCTGCAACAATCCCACTCATCCCTACACTCGATATAGTTCCTTGTATCCAATAGCTATCACTTCTTCATAACTCCTTCAATATGTCTTCCAAGCCTACGCTTGTCTTAGTTCCTGGAGCGTGGCACATTGCCAGTACTTGGAACAAAATATCTTCGCTCCTAGAGGCACAGGGATATAAATGTTCTAGCCTCACTCTTCCATCAGCAAATTCAAACCCTTCCGCGACCTACTTAGATGACATCAACGCTGTTCGAGACGCAATTACTGCGGAGACTACTCAAGGGCGGGACGTGGTACTCGTGGTGGTATGTATATCCTTGTCCCCAAGTTTCCAAATATATTTTTCATTTCTCGAACTTTTTGGAATATCCAGGTGTTTAAAGTTCAAACTGTTGCCTGTCCAATGCTTACTTAAAACGCTGCAGCATTCATATGGTGGACATGTTGGAAACAGTGCAATCAAAGGACTCACAAAGCCAAAGCAAGACAGCTCGGTCCCTACAAATAAATCATCTGGCTTCGTCGTCGGGGTCGCCATGATCGCATCCGGCTTCCCGATCACAGGCGTAGCCTTCCTCGACGGCTTCGGCGGCAAACCTCCTCCATACTGGAAAGCTGACGAAGAAACCGGTTTCCTAGACCTCCTAGTCGATATCCGAGAACTCTTCTACCACGATCTGCCGATTGAGGAGGGCGAGTATTGGGTCAGCAAGCTCGAGAAGCAGGCATTGAGACCCCTGACGGAGGGCGAGCATTCGTATGCGGGCTGGAAGGACGTGCCTGTTTGGTTTCTGGCGACAACGGAGGATAAGGCGCTTCCGTTTGAGGCGCAGAAGTTCTTCGTGCAGACGGCGAGGGATGCTGGTGCGGACGTGACGGTAAGGGAAGTTGAGAGCAGCCATTCGCCGATGCTGAGCAAGCCACAAGAAACTGTGGATTTCTTATTGGAGGCAGCGGCTTCGTTTGCGAAGTAGAGGTTGGCCTAACGGAGGCATGCCGAAGTCGTTGACATGGAATTAGTCTGGCTGCGTTAGAGCCAAAGCGAACTTGTAAGCTTATATCTGTACCAACAATGCCAAGGAAATCTCTACTCTGCTCACTTTCTCCGTCGATGATTCCTCAGGCCCTTTTAGCGTTCTAATGGCGTCTTTTATTATCCTGGGCTGCGCCGCCTACCAGGAAACCCTTGTGCCTCGTACCACCCCAGCTGCGCCTTAAACCGTAAAGGTCAACCAATACATCCAAAACATGTCACTATCTCCGCCACCAACAACATATCACTCACTCTCCCTGTAATTATTCAATCACGCACCAGAACCGTCTGCTACGCCTCGCAGCTGAATGTATATGAACCAGAAGTAGTTATCTGACCCCGCCCAGCAGGCACCTCTTCGCATCTTCTCTATCTCCATATTTCTACCTCTGAAAATCAAGTCATCACTTCTTTAAACCAAGTCAAAATGTCTCAAACTCTCGTGATCATCGGCAGCGGTCCCGGAATAGGAGTCTCAGTAGCCTCACTCTTCGCAGTTCGCAAATTCGACACCATAGCCTTGCTATCCCGCAATACCACCCGGCTCTCCAACGACCGGGAAACAGTCCTCAAAGCCGCCCAGAAGGCAGGAAGAACTGTCGACGTCAAGACTTTCGCCGTGGATATCACATCCTTCGAATACATCCGTACCCTAGCCAAGGTAGAGCAACTGGGCAACATCTCTTGCGTGGTGTTCAACCCAGCGAGAGTGGCGCCCGGTTCCCTGTTTGAGCTTAACGAACAGCAGTTGCTTCAAGATTTCCAGGTTCGTTACGCCATCTATATATAAAGTCTGTGTATGGGACTAACAGTATTCACAGACAACCAACATCGGCTGCTACGAAACAGCCCGCTGGGCCCTCCCCCTCCTCCGCCAAGTAACCACCGCCAAGCCCACCTTCATCGTCACCAGCAGCATCTTCGCCGTCGACCCGATCCCGCAGTTCTTCGGGCTGTTCATGGTCAAGGCGGGCCAGCGGAATCTGGTGCAGAGCATTCAGAAGGTGCACGGCGCGGATGTGCATATCGCGTTGGTGAACGTGAATGGGCTGGTTAGTGTGGAGGATCCGCATCTCAATCCGGATGTTATTGCGGAGCGCTTTTGGGGCTTGTATGAGCAGGAGAAGGGAGACTGGGCGGGGGAGATTAATGTACCCGAGGGGAGTGGCGCGACGTTTAAGGAGTCTGCTTTTGATTTTTGAGGGGTGATTAGCACGAGAGTTTAGAGTTGAGAAGAAATGTTTTCTTATGGTTTTACCTTGTTTTTCTTTTGGAATGTGGCTTACTTTCATGCTGTTTCATATTGAAGAGGTACACTGGTGTTGTGAATGATGAGTGCTCGGACAATAATCAGAACGGTCCTGAATGGCTTCAGCAGTTTTTATGTATTTATTTTTTTACATTCACGTCTTCAGATCAATACTATAACTATCTTCTCTACTTATTTCTTGGCCCTCTTAATAATAATGATCATCCCTCCTCCAACACAGAAACACCAGCCCCAAACTCCTGACGATGGAGTCAAATTCCGAATCCAAAACGAAGACGTGCGGTATCTGTAACGACAAGGTCGACTACCTCAGCCTCGTCAAACATCAACAAGAAAATCATCCGTTGTGTCCTCACTGCAAGGAATAGTTCATCAGCTACTCACCTATGTGGAAACATCCTCATCACGTGTGCCGTTTCTGTGGCAAAGAGTTTGATTTTGTTTACCAAACTATGAGGCCATATGGATCATTGTAATAATACATGGGCCGAGGAGTTATCAAACGAAGAGTTGTCCAATCTAGTAAAGTATACCTGATCGGAATGGAAATAATAAGAGTGACGCGGCTTAGACTAGAAGCATGGGCTTGTCGATAGGTTGCATAGATAAATCAGACTTTTATAATCATCTCAAAGGATGAAGCGTTTCCACATCATTTAGTCATAGGCTGCATACACGGCTGTCCACTCAACGAACGCTTCATATCTGTTCTGCATTCTCACGTGAGCAATACGCCTTAAACAACAGACTGACCCCGCTCACACAGCCTCATCGTTCTTCATATGTGAACTGACCAGTACGTTTCCCCTCAGTCTTGTTTCCATCTCAAGCTTCAAAAAATGCCCGGAATAAACCTAGCCGTCTTCGCAT